>JBBPBX010059109.1:0-21879 GCA_038048925.1 Garcialebias charrua | reverse complement strand
AAACAAAGCCTCTTTACCTGGTGACGATAAGTCCCTGGGAGATGAGGGCTGAGAAGTTTGTGGACACTACCGGACTGTGTGGTCCAGCTCACGTCCAGTCGACTTCCGTGTATGGCTGATTCAGACGACCGGTAGCACGCTTTCACCGGCAGGAACAGAACCAGCTACTGGCTGAACTTTCAAAATAAAACTTCAGAAAACAAATTCTTTCATAAAATGAGTGAGTGGGTTACAGTAAGCTTTACTGTAACTCCAGCTGAAACGTGGGTCTAGTTGACACAATGACCGGAACGTCTCCAGCTTTTTCCAGAGAAGAAACCAAGTTCTTAGGATGTTCTTCCCTCCGACTCTAAAGTCAAAATAGGAAGTGCACCTTTATATGGGAGGCGGGGTCTGACCCACCTCCTTAATAACTATTGGCTGGTTTAACAAAATAAGAGATGGATATTTCATCTGATAGGCAGAACTGTCTCTGACGGACAACAGGAAAACTGTTTACAGAATCGGCCAGATGGCCTGCTTGTGAGCACAGAGAATATTATGGCTAACTTTCACAGACAAAACAGAGAAGGAAGTTGCAAGTTAAAAGTTTACCATGGCTCATGTCCCAGATTCAGAACCTGCTTGTTCTTGCAGAAATAAAACCAGCAGAAGGTCAAAACTCATGAAAGTAACAGATCATCATTAAAATGACAAAATATACTGTAGATCAATTCTGAATTAACACACATTAAAGAGAAAGTTCAATCTGATTAATTAGTGTCCATTAATTCAAAATAATTGTAAAAAATATAAGTGTCCACTCGTCTCCTTGAGGGCTTCAAGAAGGTGTAACACTTAGAGTTTCAAAGAGATGCAGAGAGGTGTACTTGAAGGTCAAGCCTACAATATCAGAGATGAGGTGTATCACTACAGTCCCCCTTTTTGGAAATCATCGCCTGTCCTTGGAGATGAGTTCCAACACGAAAGGATACCACCAAATGTCTCTGACCTCTATGTAATCCAGCAAGTGGAAAAAAAATGAAAAAAAAGTTCAAAATTATACTCCCATAATGTTTTTGGAAATTCCATACTGTTCGTAGGTAATCCCATTGCGGTAAGCTTTCAATCCTTTGGAAAACATAGTCTGTTAACCCATGGAAAACTGAGTCTGTGATCCCTTGGAAACAAAGTCTTATAATCCACAACGGTAAATCCACAACGATGGGGGTTAGTGATTTCATCAGCAAGAATGGATTTTAATCAGCATGTAGAGGGGATCCCTCGATTGAAGCAGAGGAGGCGGCCCTTGGATGAAGGTTGAAGACCAACGTTGGATCAGCAGGTCCCCACATCGAAGGTTGCAGGCTGGATGGCTTCCAGTCGGTGCCACCCTGGTTCAATGTGTCATGCAATTATGTGGTTTTAGGTGGGCTTATGATAGGGATTCTACATTAAGCCTTACCTATATGCACCTGGTATGTAAGCTATCATGGATTAGATCAGCTACAATTACCAATTAAGGGGTGGATCAATGCTGTAAAAATCAGATATAGGGATCTATACCTATAGAAATGTGGAGGGCTTCTGTAACGAAGGCCTCTTCTTTCAAACTATTCCTCCATTCATTATTTAGTTTAGGTTAAACTAAAATAAAAAAATGAAAACTAGTTTGGTCTAAATGTCTGTTGTCTTTTAGACGAACGACGCAAGATTTGGTATTCCCTATAAATTTTGAAGTCTATGGCGAGACTCATCAAAATGAATAGATCTAGAATAGAAACGATCGAATCGGTCCTACCTAAATGATTGGGAGGTCAGTGTAGATTATAGTACCTTAAGTAGTATTGATCTACAATGACTCTTCAAAGATTGAGATCTTTAACAAAATGAACAGCATGTTGGCATAGTTAAATCCATTTAAGTCTTCAACTTATCAACAATCAAAACCTCTTTTGGCTGGGAGTGTTCAGAAAACAATAACAACTTCAATAACACAAAAGTAGCAATTAAGCAACTAAAAACAACGTTTCACTACAACAAACTCACTCTGGTCGTCAGATTCCAACGTGTCACACACAAGAAAAACAGTTCTTAGCTTTATAACCGATGTCAATTAAATCCTGCAGATTTAAACGGTTGTTAAGGTTAGTTTTTGTTGTGGGTTTTATGCTTAGCGTCTCTAAGTTCTAGTTGGAACGGTTTCTTTTCGCAACTAGTATAGTTTAAACTGTTTAGTTTATTTACTATCCTGTGCTTGGACGACCTTATTTTCCCATGAAGTCTTTGAGTTTGCGAGATCTTTGTCGTTTGTGGGGTTATTGAAATCTTTGTCCTTGACATGGGCATGACCTAACATCACCCCCCTGTGGTCATGAGGGACCACGCGCACGGGTGTGGACGTCCGTCCATGGGCACGAGTTAGGATGCCTTTGTTTAGTTTAGGCTGTTTACGCAGCTTAGAGTAGACAGTACGCAGGAACTTCTTAGGTTTCGGCCAACGTTTCTCTGTACGTTTACCTCTTTCTGCGTAATTCAGGTGTGTCACAACTGTTGGCACAGTCACAAGTGTGTCCGACTGGTCAGACTGCGACGGGTCACTGTCGTTGTGGCGTGTGTCTACCCACTTCATGACTGAAGAGGTGCTCTTTGAGTCAATAAGAACTATGTCATCTCTGAGTAGTTCTAGATACAAAAGCTCCTGAACCAAGGTTTCATCGAAAGCATGGCTGATAACTGAATTACCTGTCCCAGAGGACAGTACAGCGTTCTCGGTGTGTGATCCTTGGATCTCTACACCGTCCTCTACCCGTGGTAGGAAGTGTGAGTCTGCCCCCCTTTTGTTTGAGGAGGGGTCCTCAAAATCAGTAACAATGGAGTCCAAATGACTGTCACTTTCAGGACTCAGATGTCCTTGAACCAAGACTTCACTGAAATCTTGGCTGTATGCCAAATTACTTGTCCCACAGGACAATACAGCGTCATCGGTGTGGGACCCTTGGATCTCCACACCTTCTTCTACCGGTGGTAGGTAGTGCTCAGTGAGTGCTGAAGGTGTCAGCTCGCAGAGGAGGTTCTCGTGTTGGGCCAGAGTCTGGTCCACCTGTTGAGTCTCCTCTGTCTCACCTGTATATGAAGGTTCACTTACCGGGTTTGTGGTCTCGGTTGGGGAATCCCATGTGACCTCAGTGGTACCTGTTGTTAGACAGTCAGTGTCCTGACCTTGGGGAGGTACCTCGATTGGCAGTGGACTGCTCACTGTGGCCCACATTGTCTGATTGCCATAATTTATAATCGCTTCAAAGCGATTTATAAAATCTTGGCCAACCACAAATGGAGTCTGGAGTGAGTCACGTTCAGACACATATACCGGGTGGTATAGTGACATTTCGCCAATCTGCATGTGAACCATGGCTATTAGGGTTGTTCTCGTCTTTGCGAGGCCCTGTTGCTCACCATAAGTGTCTTTCACAAAGGGTATTTGCCTGTCAACATCGTTAGCGGCGGTCCTTAGCTCCTCAAACAGTTCGGCTGACATGGTAGACACGTCTGAGCCGCAAACCAGGAGTGCTTCTTGCGCGAGGACCCCTTCCAATGTGAGTGGCAGGTAAGCTCTCTTAGCTATCCCCCTTTTTATAAAGTTACACAGAAACCGTTTAGGTTTTTCCACACGTGTCTGTGTACGTGTGACTCTGTCTGTGTAACCTTCGTCGCTGTCAGCATCATGATGGCTGTCTGCCTCATGACCTTCAGGATGTGGATTTTCAGCAATTTGTTTGCTGTCAGCATCTGGACTTTCAGGACGCTGATCATCAGCAATTTGTTTGCTGTCAGCGTCTTTGTCAATGTTGATGATGTTGTCAACTGTGTGCACTGAGTTGTTGTAAAAGGCAGTGCTACGCGTCGCTTCGTCAGGTTGAACAACGTTGTTTGTGTTATCATCAAGGACAACGTCACACGTTGTGTCAGCTTGTTCAACCACTGTAACATTCAAATCATTTGACAAACAACTCACAACCTCAGTCACGTCCACGCGCGGAGACGTCGTTTCCATAATCTGGAGCATGTGTGATTCTTTGCATGTCTCGAACTGTGCAGTTCGAGGGGCAAGGGCAGGAGGGCCGCTTCTCGGGGGTACATGGCGGGACAGACCATTTTTCAAAGGGTCACGGCTCCCAGACATCAACTGCTCTCGAAGTTCACCCACTGTGAGACCTAGGTGAGAACTCTTTTGGTTCGATCTGAACCATCTTGGTTCACCTAGAGAGCAAACACCTACCTTTTGTGGTCCTTTGCACATCTCAGGGTTTTCAACCTGAGGGGCAGGGGGAGCAAAACTCCCTGTGAACCGAAATGAGTCACTCTTCCAGCCGGACACAATCTGTGGTTTGTTATTATGAAAATCCTGTGTACCCTCGCACTATGTAGGAGAGGGAACCTCTTCTATTTTCTGCGAGTGGGATGTGACCTTTTGACCTGGACAAACCTCTGATGGAATCCTAGGTTGTATCCTTGTCTCAAAAACCCACGTAGCATAATCTTTTATCTTTTCCATGATGTCCTTTTTGCAATCAAACGTTAAGCGAACACATTTCATTTGGAAAGGCATGAGATACGTAGTGAAAAGACGTTTAAACTCCTCATCTTCCTCTAAGACAGGGACAATTTTGCCCCCGGAGTAGGCCGAGAGGAGCCTGTCGTAGAATGACAGGGGACTTTCCCA
This sequence comes from Garcialebias charrua, assembly GCA_038048925.1. Taxonomy (NCBI): domain Eukaryota; kingdom Metazoa; phylum Chordata; class Actinopteri; order Cyprinodontiformes; family Rivulidae; genus Garcialebias; species Garcialebias charrua. The sequence continues at coordinate 17,177 of JBBPBX010059109.1, read as the reverse complement.
CGTATCCTGATGGACGTCCACCGCAGCTAAGTAATTAGCATACGCTGGAGCAGATGTCCATCTACGTGCGATAAAAGAGGAGGCCCTATCAGGTGATGCACCTGTTTGAACGTCCATCTTTGTACTGATTTTCTGTGAAAAATCAAGGAAAGTGGGTCTTATTTCACAGTGTGCAGTCTCACCATGTGATGCCTGCGGCAGTCAACATGGAGTCCAAGATGTGAAATCAAATAAAAATCAGTGATTTTTATTAATTTGTCGACCTGTGACAAGGTCAAACAAAATCGGCTGTTTTTGTGTGATTTTTGTGAAAATCAAGACAAAAGGTGCCTCATGTGTGTTAATTTAAACTTGCAGTTTAAAATAAACAGGGACAGACAGCTTGTTTTGTACAGAATCGATGATAAAAGTGTCAAGTTTTATCAAAAAGCAAACAAGTCTGTATTACTTCTGTGTAACTGTTCTGCCATCAACATTCGATTACAGGTAGTCCCCGATTTACGAGCGAGATCCGTTACAACGAGGCGCTCGTAAACCGGAAATCTCGTAATTTGGAACGGCCGCCACGCTTCTCGTAAGTCCGGAAATTCGCTCGTAAATTGGAACGGTTTTGCTAGCGCGACTACAAACACTCGTTTTTCATCGAAAAACTGCTTATGAGTGCATAAAAATGATCGGAAACGTGTGTCCACATGTTTAGCTAACGAACTGTGGTGAAAAAACACAGGAAAACTCAGTATTTTTTGCGTTTTTTCCAATAATTCGCCAGCTCGTAAGTCTGGAACCTCGTAGATCAGAGCGCTCGTAAATCGGGGACTACCTGTATATGTGAAAATCAAATGAAAGGGTGCTGTGTCCTCAACATTTCAAAATGTACTCTATTCAAAAACAGGAAAGTTGAAATGTTAGATACAGTTGCATCAAACTGTATTCTTAGATGCGACCAGCAGATGGGGGTGTGCAGCGCTGGATAAGTCTATCACAGCGACTGCAATTCTCTTTCTGACCGCTATAGAGGCGCTGTTGTCACCTGTGAGCACAGCCGTGAGCTGCTAAACATTCACAGACGTCTAACAACGGACCAAAAGCATCAATCAGAAATATCCAGAGCCCTTATCGTGACAAAACCCTAGAACCCCAGTCTCACAAAAACGAAATTATGTGAGAAACATTGGTTGAACTGTGAAACTTTTTAAACTGCGTTTAAAAGAAATAAGGTCGGACCCATAAAGCAGTTGCAGCTCCCGGTGTCACGTGACCTGGTCACATGGCGATCGGCAGTTTCAGAGCAACTGACTCAATCCACCCATTAAAATCTCAAAAACACCGCGATGAAACAGTCTTTTCAGAGATAGTAACGGACAAACAAGCCTGAAGCCTGTGCACCCTGGTTTACTGAAGTCAAAAGTGACGAGGAATGGGCTCTCCCACCCCGCAAGCGTCAACACTTACAGCGTAATCGACCAATCACAGCGAAGACAGAACCGTAGTTCAAAAACCCAAGTGTCCATGGGAAATGTAGTCTTCTAAACCTAACGCCACCCACGTGTGACGTGCCGTTCGAGCGGTGCGTTCACGGACCTGCGGTCGCCGAACGTTAGCGTGGAACGGACTTTTCAACGTTCTAAAACAGTCATAAATATCGCAAAACACTGCAGTTAAGCCAGTCTTCGACGATATCACGTGCATAGAACCCAAACAACACAGACAAACTGTCAGAAATGTGTGCAAAAATGAATCTGACAACCACAGTCTACAGAAACAACTTTTTTGAACACAACACACAATGGACCAATCACATCGCTTTAACACTACTTTGACTAAGGCTGCGCTTTTTTGCGCAAGTAAACTTGGCTTCTAAATCCCCCGGTCCCTTTCAGTGGGCTATATAATGTCGATTCAAATGCTAATGACCCTACTAAAGACCCATTAATTGTACACCTACACCCCCCCACCCCCTACCCCTCAGTCCAAAATCCTTGGACCCAGTGCAGGCCTTGTATAACATATAAGCATTTATCGCTGCCAGGTCAAGCATGTTGTAGAACACGGCAATGGGCCGCACCGTATATAAATGTGCAATCTGGTCCATTATACCGGTGTGTCAGTTGACCTCAGGTCATGTGACCTGTGTCGGTCCGTCAGTTGACCTCATGTCATGTGACCTATGTCGGTCCGTCAGTTGACCTCATGTCGTGTGACCTGTGTCGGTCCATCAGTTGACTTCATGTCATGGTCCGTCAGTTGACCTCGGGTCATGTGACCTGTGGCGGTCCGTCAGTTGACCTCATGTCGTGTGACCTGTGTCGGTCCATCAGTTGACTTCATGTCGTGTGACCTATGTCGGTCTGTCAGTTGACCTCGGGTCATGTGACCTGTGTCGGTCAGTCAGTTGACCTCAGGTCATGTGACCTGTGTCGGTCCGTCAGTTGACCTCATGTCATGTGACCTGTGTCGGTCCGTCAGTTGACTAGTTGACCTCATGTCGTGTGACCTGTGTCGGTCCATCAGTTGACTTCATGTCATGGTCCGTCAGTTGACCTCGGGTCATGTGACCTGTGTCGGTCCATCAGTTGACTTCATGTCGTGTGACCTGTGTCGGTCTGTCAGTTGACCTCTGGTCATGTGACCTGTGTCAGTCAGTCAGTTGACCTCAGGTCATGTGACCTGTATTGGTCCATCAGTTGACTTCATGTCGTGTGACCTATGTCGGTCCATCAGTTGACCTCAGGTCATGTGACCTGTGTCGGTCCATCAGTTGACTTCATGTCGTGTGACCTATGTCGGTCCGTCAGTTGACCTCAGGTCATGTGACCTGTGTTGGTCCGTCAGTTGACCTCGGGTCATGTGACCTGTGTCGGTCCGTCAGTTGACCTCGGTTCATGTGACCTGTGTCGGTCCGTCAGTTGACCTCAGGTCATGTGACCTGTGTCGGTCCATCAGTTGACTTCATGTCGTGTGACCTATGTCGGTCCGTCAGTTGACCTCGGGTCATGTGACCTGTGTCGGTCCGTCAGTTGACCTCGGGTCATGTGACCTATGTCGGTCCGTCAGTTGACCTCAGGTCATGTGACCTGTGTCGGTCCATCAGTTGACCTCAGGTCATGTGACCTGTGTCGGTCCGTCAGTTGACCTCAGGTCATGTGACCTGTGTCGGTCCGTCAGTTGACCTCGGGTCATGTGACCTATGTCGGTCCGTCAGTTGACCTCGGGTCATGTGACCTGTGTCGGTCCATCAGTTGACCTCAGGTCATGTGACCTGTGTCGGTCCATCAGTTGACTTCATGTCGTGTGACCTATGTCGGTCCGTCAGTTGACCTCAGGTCATGTGACCTGTGTCAGTCCATCAGTTGACCTCGGGTCATGTGACATGTGTCAGTCTATCAGTTGACCTCGGGTCATGTGACATGTGTCGGTCCGTCAGTTGACCTCGAGTCATGTGACCTGTGTCGGTCCGTCAGTTGACCTCAGGTCGTGTGACCTGTGTCGGTCCAACAGTTGACTTCATGTCGTGTGACCTATGTCGGTCCGTCAGTTGACCTCAGGTCATGTGACCTATGTCAGTCCATCAGTTGACTTCATGTCATGGTCCGTCAGTTGACCTCGGGTCATGTGACCTGTGGCGGTCCGTCAGTTGACCTCATGTCGTGTGACCTGTGTCGGTCCATCAGTTGACTTCATGTCGTGTGACCTATGTCGGTCTGTCAGTTGACCTCGGGTCATGTGACCTATGTCGGTCAGTCAGTTGACCTCAGGTCATGTGACCTGTGTCGGTCCATCAGTTGACTTCATGTCGTGTGACCTATGTCGGTCCGTCAGTTGACCTCAGGTCATGTGACCTGTGTCGGTCCGTCAGTTGACCTCGGGTCATGTGACCTGTGTCGGTCCGTCAGTTGACCTCGGGTCATGTGACCTGTGTCGGTCCGTCAGTTGACCTCAGGTCATGTGACCTGTGTCGGTCCATCAGTTGACTTCATGTCGTGTGACCTATGTCGGTCCGTCAGTTGACCTCAGGTCATGTGACCTGTGTTGGTCCGTCAGTTGACCTCAGGTCATGTGACCTGTGTCGGTCCGTCAGTTGACCTCGGTTCATGTGACCTGTGTCGGTCCGTCAGTTGACCTCAGGTCATGTGACCTGTGTCGGTCCATCAGTTGACTTCATGTCGTGTGACCTATGTCGGTCCGTCAGTTGACCTCGGGTCATGTGACCTGTGTCGGTCCGTCAGTTGACCTCGGGTCATGTGACCTATGTCGGTCCGCCAGTTGACCTCAGGTCATGTGACCTGTGTCGGTCCATCAGTTGACCTCAGGTCATGTGACCTGTGTCGGTCCGTCAGTTGACCTCGGGTCATGTGACCTGTGTCGGTCCATCAGTTGACCTCAGGTCATGTGACCTGTGTCGGTCCATCAGTTGACTTCATGTCGTGTGACCTATGTCGGTCCGTCAGTTGACCTCAGGTCATGTGACCTGTGTCGGTCCATCAGTTGACCTCGGGTCATGTGACCTGTGTCGGTCCGTCAGTTGACCTCGAGGTCATGTGACCTGTGTCGGTCCGTCAGTTGACCTCAGGTCATGTGACCTGTGTCGGTCCATCAGTTGACTTCATGTCGTGTGACCTATGTCGGTCCGTCAGTTGACCTCAGGTCATGTGACCTGTGTCGGTCCATCAGTTGACCTCAGGTCATGTGACCTGTGTCGGTCCGTCAGTTGACCTCGGGTCATGTGACCTGTGTCGGTCCATCAGTTGACCTCAGGTCATGTGACCTGTGTCGGTCCGTCAGTTGACCTCGGGTCATGTGACCTGTGTCGGTCCGTCAGTTGACCTCAGGTCATGTGACCTGTGTCGGTCCGTCAGTTGACCTCAGGTCATGTGACCTATGTCGGTCCGTCAGTTGACCTCAGGTCATGTGACCTGTGTCGGTCCGTCAGTTGACCTCAGGTCATGTGACCTGTGTCGGTCCATCAGTTGACCTCAGGTCATGTGACCTGTGTCGGTCCGTCAGTTGACCTCAGGTCATGTGACCTGTGTCGGTCCATCAGTTGACCTCAGGTCATGTGACCTGTGTCGGTCCGTCAGTTGACCTCAGGTCATGTGACCTGTGTCGGTCCGTCAGTTGACCTCGGGTCATGTGACCTGTGTCGGTCCGTCAGTTGACCTCGGGTCATGTGACCTGTGTCGGTCCGTCAGTTGACCTCAGGTCATGTGACCTGTGTCGGTCCATCAGTTGACTTCATGTCGTGTGACCTATGTCGGTCCGTCAGTTGACCTCAGGTCATGTGACCTGTGTCGGTCCGTCAGTTGACCTCGGGTCATGTGACCTGTGTCCGTCCATCAGTTGACCTCAGGTCATGTGACCTGTGTCAGTACGTCAGTTGACCTCATGCCGTGTGACCTGTGTCGGTCCGTCAGTTGACTTCATGTCGTGTGACCTATGTTGGTCCGTCACTTGACCTCAGGTCATGTGACCTGTGTCAGTACAGACCTCATGTCGTGTGACCAGTGTCGGTCCGTCATTTGACTTCATGTCGTGTGACCTGTGTCGTTTTGTCAGTTGACCTCATGTCATGTGACCTGTGTCGGTCCGTCAGGTGACGGACAACAATAGGTCAAGCATGTTGTAGAACACAGCAATGGGCCACCTGCATGTGCCGGCACGCACCGTATATACATGTGCCAAGGACAAGGAGAGAGACAGTACTTGTAAGCAAAATTATTTATTTGACAGACCATCAGGGTTACAGGATAATCAACACAGCAGAATAAGACAATTTTATGCATAAAATTGTTCTGGAGCAGACAAAGCTTTCCGTTCAGTGGATGTCCCAAAATGCTCAACTGTGAGATAAATTCAGGGTCTGTTATGTGTGAATTCAGGTCAGGGCCTCTCTTCTGACTAAGGGGGGAAGTGCAAGCAGAGTCTTACTTACCTGGTGGAAACATTGGAATGCAGTCTGTGCAGTCTGGTGTGGTGGGGGTGTCTGAGTTGAGTGCACACATATTTATAACAAAAGGCAGTTAATGGTCTAATAATGGCTCAGGAGAAGGAGGGGGTTTGTCCTCAGGATCTTGAAAATTCAGTCATCCTAGTGTTAAGCAGCCATTTTGCCTCTCGGTACCGCTTTAGCTTTAGCTCGACCCAAAGATCTGGACACTTTTTTCATAAAATAAACGTAGAATACACCACAGAAAATACTGCTAACGAGCCCAACACATCCAGGCTAACTCCCACGCCTCCCAAAGAAGGCAGTACGCTAACTGTTTAAACAACGGACATTACGTCTATCGGAACCGTGTCCCGGTCCAAACTGAGAGGGTCCAATCGAACCTCACAACACACGTTGTAACAGAAAAAGGCACTTAATGGAGCAGCATAATAAAGTGTGACACAGCTTTTCAACAGCAATCCACAGAAGTAATAAAATGAAGCAGTGGTGACACGGCGGTCACAACAATGAAAAATGCATGCAGCCTCGCGACACTTAATGAAACGTCTCACAACCACAACCATTCATTCATCCGCAGCTTCAAGCATACGTTGGAATGGGAAAGAAAAGATAATTCTAACGGGAAACGCACCAGACAATGCCACGATTAGCAATCTCTGACACTCCACCAGCCAGAACCACATAAACCCAAAACCAGGATACAGAACTAATGCCAACAATACCGTAACACATAGACTACAAAAACAACTTAATCAATTTAATCTTTGAGAAGACTGTACATGGCCACAAATATGTAATAAACCTATAGGCCGTTTGTGTAATCAAACACTTACGAGGTCAGTTTACTGACTTACCTATAGTTTGGATGAAAGATCCGAGCAGATTTTATCTACACAAATCTACCATCAGTTTCACGGGGTCTCAACTTTTTCAGAATAAATCAATAAATCGGTGATGTGATTAGCCAGAAATGTAATTTCACAAGAGACTTCAAATTATGTTGGTCTACCAGAAAATAGTCCTTTTATTGAAATTATCATGAAAGTACATTAAACATTTGTATCGATATTAGCTCTGATTTAATAACTACGTTGACAAGAATTCAAATTAAAACAAACAGACAGTTAGGAACTTTTCTGTTGGCACATTACTTAGTTTCAGATTAACAGCTTATGAAAAAGAAGAAATAGGAGGAAGATTTGAGAAATGAAAGCTAAGTTAACCGAAGTTAATTACTTTGAAACTACCAGGGTGGCACCTTCCCGAACAGGTCCGGCTGTACTTCCGAGCGTTCAGCATACAAACAAAGCCTCTTTACCTGGTGACGATAAGTCCCTGGGAGATGAGGGCTGAGAAGTTTGTGGACACTACCGGACTGTGTGGTCCAGCTCACGTCCAGTCGACTTCCGTGTATGGCTGATTCAGACGACCGGTAGCACGCTTTCACCGGCAGGAACAGAACCAGCTACTGGCTGAACTTTCAAAATAAAACTTCAGAAAACAAATTCTTTCATAAAATGAGTGAGTGGGTTACAGTAAGCTTTAATAATAATAATAATTACCGTATTTTCCGGTGTATAGGTCACACCTTTTTATGGTTTTTTCAAGGCCTGCGACCTATACACAAGTGCGACCTATATATGGCTTGTTATCACTTTCGACGAAACAATTTTTAAAATCCAGCTCATTTCACAATTACGTTAATTTATTAAGGAAAAGTTCAGCTCAGACATATATTTGCTATAATTTTTATCAAACAAATAATTGTTTTTAAGTGTTAATCTTCTTAAAAGCCTTGCTGTGCGCTCCTGTGGCAGACATTTGCAGCAGAGCTAAACGTAGGTGCGACCTATACACCAGTGCGACCTATCTAGGGATTTTTCCAATCTATTGGTGATAATTGGACAATGCGACCTATACACAGGTGCGACCTATACACCAGAAAATACTGTAATTCAATTTATAACGTACTTTTCATTACTGAAAATCTCAAAGTGCTACACATATATTGAATGCTACACACATTCATAAACCGGTGGCGACAGACTACCATGCAAGGTGCTTTCCAGTCCTACCGGGAGCAACAGGGTTAAATGTCTTGCCCAAGGACACAACGACACATGGTGCGGGTCCCGGGAGTCGAACCGCCAACTTTCCGATCGGGAGACGACTGCCCTTACCACTACGCCACGGCCGCCCCGCTTTACTGTAACTCCAGCTGAAACGTGGGTCTAGTTGACACAATGACCGGAACGTCTCCAGCTTTTTCCAGAGAAGAAACCAAGTTCTTAGGATGTTCTTCCCTCCAACTCTAAAGTCAAAATAGGAAGTGCACCTTTATATGGGAGGCGGGGTCTGACCCACCTCCTTAATAACTATTGGCTGGTTTAACAAAATAAGAGATGGATATTTCATCTGATAGGCAGAACTGTCTCTGACGGACAACAGGAAAACTGTTTACAGAATCGGCCAGATGGCCTGCTTGTGAGCACAGAGAATATTATGGCTAACTTTCACAGACAAAACAGAGAAGGAAGTTGCAAGTTAAAAGTTTACCATGGCTCATGTCCCAGATTCAGAACCTGCTTGTTCTTGCAGAAATAAAACCAGCAGAAGGTCAAAACTCATGAAAGTAACAGATCATCATTAAAATGACAAAATATACTGTAGATCAATTCTGAATTAACACACATTAAAAAGAAAGTTCAATCTGATTAATTAGTATCCATTAATTCAAAATAATTGTAAAAAATACAAGTGTCCACTCGTCTCCTTGAGGGCTTCAAGAAGGTGTAACACTTGAGTATCAAAGAGATGCAGAGAGGTGTACTTGAAGGTCAAGCCTACAATATCAGAGATGAGGTGTATCACTACATGTATTTATTATTTTGTTCTTTCTTGTAATTTTTTCCATTGCAATTTCATCATTTTTGTAAATTGTGAAAATTGGTAAACGATCACTCAAATCATTCATCAATATATCACCTATCACATCACCATCTGTGATATTAATAAAAATGTTATTGATTATTATAGCACTGTGTGATGTGATTCTTGTTGGATTAGATATCAACGGAAAAAAACTCAAACTACACATTGAATCCATAAATGTACTGATGTCATTTGAGTCAGCCCCTGTCCCCAGATCAATGTTAAAATCTCCACACAAAAAACTTTTTTGTAACAACTTTTAACCAATATTTCCAAGATTTTATCTGTGAATAATTCTATTTTTGATCCAGGTGATCTATATACACAGCTTATTATTATGTTTTTATTTTTATTATTTATTATTTCTATTGTTATCATTTCCATTAAACTGTCCACAGTCATAGACATTTCACTATATAATCTATATTCATTCATTACACACAGACTGATATATTTCAAATGTTTATTTCTTTTAATGTGGATGATTATTACTGACAACTAATTCATCCATCCATGATCTTTTACCGGCTTCTTCCATTTTGGGTCACAGGGGTTGCTGGTGTCCATTTCCAGCAATCACTGTGCGAGGGGCGGGGTACACCCTGGACAGGTTGCAAGTCCATCACAGGGGCACGTAGAGGCAAACGAGACAAACAACCATTCACTCTCTCACTCACATTGATGAATGAATGAAAACCCCAAATTTACTATCTCAGAAAATTAAGAGTATTGTGAAAAGGTTCAATATAGAAGACAACTGGTGCCACAGTCTAATCAGCTAATTAACTCAAAACATGTGCAAAGGCCTTTAAATGGTCTCTTGGTCTAGTTCTGTAGACTACACAATCATGGGGAAGACTAGTGGTGTAACGGTACGCTAAAATCACATTTAGATTCGGTTCAGTTTCAAGGAGGGCTCGGTTCGGTTAATTTTCGGTACAATATAAATAAATAAATAAATAAATAAAGACTTACACAACGTTTATTTTGAAAATATGCAAAGTAAATAATAGGTTTGTATAAAAATAAATAAAGCGACCCATTTGGATGATATTTTAAATAAACAGCACTCTTTACAATAAATAAACTACTGTATACTAACAATAATAAAAATCTTAATAAATATAATAACAGTCAGAACCAGAACAATAAGCAGCAACAGACTGTTTACAATCTAACTACTGTAATCAAATTTTAAGTTTTTGTCCAAAAAGACCAACTTGTCCACATTTTCTGCTAAAAGCACAGATCTAGTTGCAGTGAATATCTCCAGTGGTGGAGAAAATCATCTCAATAACAACAGTAGCAGCAATGTGGCTATGTTTGGCCTTGTTACTCACAACCTCTTCTTGGACCTGCTCCCACCTGTCCCTGGAAAAGTTCAGAGTTCAGTCATCACAGACTTCTTAGCTGCAGGTGATCTCTGGGGGATTTCCCTTAACAGGAAGAAGACTCAGCTGCTATGGACCTTACCAAGCTCCGCCCAGAAACGCCCCCTAAACTCCCACATGGCTGCACATCTCACAAACAAAGCCTCTTGGGAGCTCAGTTTCAATGGAAACATGGCATCGACTGACCCTCTGCAGAGTAGTTCTGAGTTAGCCTGGTTAAAACCAGACCCTTGTTCTTCACTTTGCTTCGGACTAGGGTCTGGCATTCCTCCCAACGATTTCTCCTGGAGGCGTTGGCCTCTGCTGAGGAACAGGGAAAAGCATTCTGCTCCCTCCCCTCAGAGCCATATATGGCTGTTCCCCCGTGGTCTCCCCCGTGTCTGCTGAACTTGACTTCAGCTCCACCTCCTGCAGCTTTTCTCTAGCTGCCTACATATTCTGTGTTTATATGTTAAAACGTTTTTAAAAAATAAAATAAAACCATGGATCGCTGGTCCAGCTCACCAGAAGACTAGAAAATCTGCAGGGACTCGGGCAGCAACGTAAAACCTGAGTTTAATTCTCTCGTGACAACCTCAGCCATTTCCTTGTAGCGGAGAGAGAGGAGGAGGAGGAGGAGGGAGAAGGGAGCGATCACTTGACTTTTGGCCAAAAAAACAAAAGAAAACTCCAGATAAGGGATTAAGAAGGGGAAATTAATACATTTATATCACATCTAAAACAGTCCTGCGTCGCTTTGCATAGCTTTGAATGAGAACATGCGACTGCTCGCTGGCTGCGCGCTGGCAGAGCCTTTTATAGGGCTCTGCGCGCTGGGACAGGTGGGGGCGTGGGTTAGGGGCCAAAAACTCCGCCCCTTCTGTTCTCTGATTGGTCCGGTCAAAAATCTACCGGAGAAATCCTTGTCTATGAGAGAAGTCCCAGACTGTGCATTGAAGGGAAATGAGAATTGAGCGGAGCTGTGCAGGAAGGCGAGGGCCAGGCTAGTTCTGAGTCGATTAGTGTATCATTTCTGCTGGATTTCAACAAAATATCAGCCACGACAATGGACAGTGGAACCAACAAGTTCATGTCAACTTTTTTGGACGACATCAAGTTGTTTGAGCCATGCAATGCTTTCAACAGTGTGCGCGCGTCACAGCGACATGCTATCGGTCGATGAGGAAAACAGCAGATCCTCACACCCTCAGCATTAATACAGCTGTCGACAGGATCACTGATTGTTGCAAGGCTGGGTAAGTCGGGCATTCATGGTTTTGAGGGTTACTTTTGAAATCGGTGATTTCTGTTGTTGGCAAATGTTTGAGTGTGCCTGGCCTGATACACCGTACTTGGTGCAAGCGTGGCTAACACGATTACAGTTTAGTAAAAAGCCTTTCAGGTAAAATGAACCCTTTAATGTATGTTAGGTACGGTACACATTGCATATTGATCTCTTCAGCTAACGTAAGACTGTGTAACAGACAGGCTTCAAGGTGTAGAAGTTGTATCGGTATCGGTAAATGCGGTCGTGCATAAGCTTTGATCCAAGCAAGGCATTCAGTTTCATGTTTAGGAAAACTGTGAATTTTACTTCCACAAATACAGTCAGGGTACCTGACATCTCCTGTACAGATACCCCACTGACAGTGGAGGACCATTTTTCCAGCCCTGACGCAAAACTTTTCTGCCCATATGCTAGCTCACAATGTAAATTAGCATGTCTAAAAAAGCTAAGTCTGGTCCTCTGGATATTCCTCTGGTCCAGAGGACCAGACTTAGCTTTTTTAGCTTTTTCTACCTGGATTATTGAGCATGCATGCAGCAGGGTAAATTTGCATGTGTTTATTACTACTGTAGCTTTTGTTTGTGAGACGGTCACGCCCCTGGTAGCTGTGCTGTGACGTGAAGTGGGCATTAGCCAATGACAAGCGGACCTGTGGGCGGAATTTGGTAAGGTCCATCTCTGTCCCAGACTGGAAATAAAACACAAAGAGGTAAAAAAAAAAAAAAGTTAATAAGATTTTAACTTTAAATAAAATTAAAAAAAAGTTAATTATATAATACTACTACTACTACTACTACTACTACTACTACTACTACTACTACTACTACTACTACTAATAATAATAATAATAATAATAATAATAATAATAAAAGAACAATACCACTTCTTGAGCAGTTGTTATGAGGTGGTTGAATCTCTCGGTCATCATCATCATCATCATCATCATCATCATCATCATCATCATCATCATCATCATCATCATCATCATCATCATCATCATCATCAGGGCTTTAATCGGCTCTAGGGCTTGTTGACAATATCACTTTTAGGTTTTTCATAAAGTGCTAAACTTTTTGACTGACTCAGAAAAAGGCGTTCAATACTTTTTGACTGAAGTGTTGACGTGATGGATGTCGTAGCGAGGCTCCATAACTTTAGAACCGGTGCATCAACAACATTCAGACGTAGATCCAGAGGTTTAAAAACTTCTATAGGCTTGTGTTATTGCTCTGGACTGATCTAAATTACCTCATGAAGGTTGTTTAAATGCTGCTGTTATTGCTCTGCTCTTCTGTAGAAGACGTTCACATTCGGATTATGTTGTTTCAAACACGTTAACAAGACCCAGTCTCCGTGAAACAACGTTGACACACAGCTTTGGATTTGTTCACGTCTTTTAATAAGAAAGACATAATGTTCCCAAACAGGAGACCACAACCACAGACGTAAATACGTTTACGTTTAAATTGTTTGTCTGTGACCATGACGAGATGCTAGGCTGCTAATGCTACACGCTGCAAGATAATAGCACCGTACTGAAACACGCCTAGGAATTTTAGTTTCGCTACGGATAATCTCTCATTAAAAATGAGTGAAAAAAATGACGGTACGCACGTGGACCAAACCGAACGTTCCGTACTGAAACGGTTCGGTATACCCACATGGACTGTTACACCACTAGGGAAGACTGATGACTTGACAGTTGTCCAAAGACGACCATTGCACAAGGAGGGCAAGACATGAAAGGTCATTGCTAAATAATCTGGCTGTTCACAGAGCTCTGTGTCCAAGCACATTAATAGAGAGGTGAAGGGAGGGAAATGGTGTGGTAGAAAAAAAGTGTACAAGCAATAGGGATAACTGCACCCTGGAGAGGATTGTGAAACAAAAACTGTTCCAAAATGTGGGGGAGATTCACAAAAAGTGGACTGCAGCTGGAGTCAGTGCTTCAAGAACCACCATGCACAGACATATGCAAGACATGGGTTTCAGCTGTCGCATTCCTTGTGTCAAGCCACTCTTGAATAAGAGACAGTGTCAGAAGCATCTCGCTAGGAACTGCTGCTGAGTGGTCCAAAGTTATGTTCTCTGATGAAAGTAAATTTTGCATGTCCTTTTGAAATCAAGGTCTCAGAGTCTGGAGGAAAAGATGAGAGACACAGAATCCACAATGCTTGAGGTCCAGTGTCAAGTTTCCACAGTCAGTGATGGTTTGGGGTGCCATGTCATCTGATGGTGTTGGTCCACTGTGTTTTCTGAGGTCCAAGGTCAACGCAGCTGTCTACCAGGAAGTTTTAGAGAACTTCATGCTTCCTGCTGCTGACCAACTTTATGGAGATGCAGATTTCATTTTCCAACAGGACTTGGCACCTGCACACAGTGCCAAAGCTACCAGCACCTGGTTTAAGGACCATGGCATCCCTGTTCTTAATTGGCCAGCTAACTCGCCTGACCTTAACCCCACAGAAAATCTATGGGGTATTGTGAAGAGGAAGATGCGATACGCCAGACCCAACAATTCAGAAGAGCTGAAGGCCACTATCAGAGCAACCTGGGCTTTCATAACACCTGAGCAGTGCCACAGACTGATTGACTCCATGCCACGCCACATTGCTGCAGTAATCCAGGCTAAAGGAGTCCCAACTAAGTACTGAGCTGGACATGTTCATACTTTTCAGTTGGCCAACATTTGTAAAAATACTTTTTTTATTGGTCTTAAGTAATATTCTAATTTTCTGAGATACTGAATTTGGGGTTTTCATTAGTTGTCATATATAATCATCAACATTAAAAGAAATAAACATTTGAAAAATATCAGTCTGTGTGTAATGAATGAATAGAATATACAAGTTTCACTTTTTGAATGGAATTACTGAAATAAATCAACTTTTCATGATATTTTAACTTTATGACGAGCACCTGTACAGTAGCTGGGCTTGCCTCAACAAACGGCATGGACACTGAAACCAAACTCGAGAAGGGCTGGATTTTGTTCTACTCTGGAGTTGCTCATGATGAGAGGTGCTAAGTGTAGGTCTACTAAAAGCCCATCAGCTTGGTGTGTTGGAGATTTCATGGTAGATGAACTTTCCTGTGCCTGCAGGTGATGGTCAGGCTCTGATTGTTGTTTGTGTTGAAAAGCTGTTTGCTAGCTTCAACCGCCAAGGTGCCTATTCAGAAGAAGTAGAATGCCAGCAAAAGTGGACAGAAGAAGAAGCAGAGTATCTGGCCTTCTTGGAGGCCTTGGCAGGGGTGCTGGAAGATGCTCCAGCGACTTCTTTATTCTGCTGGGGGTTTTCAATGCCCACAGTGTGGACAGTGTGACCTGAGGGGCGTGATTGGGAGGAATGGCCTCTCTGATCTGAACCCAGGTGTTGTTCTGTTGTTGTACTTCTGTGCTAGTTAAGTTTGTCCATCACAAACACCATGTTGAAACACAAGAGTGTTCATAAGTGCACTTGGCACCAGGATGCCCTAGGTCACAGATTGATTGATTGATATTTGCACATTATATGTGAAGGGAACGTATCCCCCCCACATTCAAACAATGTTTATTTGGACCCCCCCCCCCCACATTAATCATGAAAAACTAGTTCAGTCGGCGCTGTTTCTCTTTCTTCGTGAACGAATCCATTTCACTTGAGTAATAGGAGAATACTCAAACCACTAAAGATCCACTCCAGGTTTTCCAGGTTTCCTACATTTCATAAACCTGCAGTGTTTCTCCTCTGTGTCTCCTGCATCATATACAGGTGGAAGATGGGGAGACTCCTCTGTGTTGCTCACTTGCACAAGCTTAGTGCAGGCAGTTGTTGACCAGGGGAGTTAGGATGATAAACATATATTCATGTCATTCAACACTTGCTCTTCTCAAGGGCGGGATGTCTCCTCTCGGTCTCCGCTGTGCTTTTGCTTTGTCTTGTCTGTGAAACTGTCTGAAAGCCTCTCTTCTACAAAATCTTCTGAATCATACTGTAACTATGGACTTCAATTTGGTCAGTTGGTCCCTCAACACAACTGATAACAGTTATTCAAAAAGAAGACAGGCTGTAGGCGAGCCAATTTGCCCTGTTGGCATGCACACATCTGGATATCTCATCTACTTGGAAGACTTGATGATGTGTCTATCTCTGCTGTCATCTGTGGATCTTAAGGACGCATATTTAATTTGATTTATGATAACTGGTTCTTGCTTTTTGGATTTGGCTGGTTCCTGGTCTATCAACACAAAAGGAAGACGTCGGCAGCAAATCTGGATCTGGTTAGGCTGCCTGCCTTACATGATGGCTTGGTTCATGTCTCGAGAAACAAGACTTTTGGCTGAATGGATTAGATCTCGGGGATTTTTTCAGGCACGTTCCATTGGTGTGGTCATTTTAATTTGGTCATTTTGGAAGCGAGTGGGCCAACACAGACTGACGGTAGATGTCATTAAAGTTCTGCCTTTTCCCAAAACAATCATGTTTCTCTGACATTCGGCTTCCCGACTGGCCTTGATAGGCTGTCTTATCTCAACACGCCTGAGAAGTTTTGTAAACCTGATGCTCTCACCCCCCTCCCAAACCTGCTACTGAGGAATTCCATGGACTTTTCAGAGGAGCACAGCTGAATGAATATTCTGTCATTATTTCAGGACTCTCATCTCTGGCCGTCCTCGGAGACGCTGTGGGTTAAGGTGTATTACAGTTGAAATGTCTTTAGAACCCTACACCTTATTGTCCTCAAGCTTCGTGAGAAACATCCTTTAAATGAGTAGTGATGAACACAAGTAAAAAATGTCCAGTGGTGATGTTTTTTAATTTAATTTCTCTGTAAACCCAAATGGTGCCGATCTGAGGTTGTGTTAAAGTGCATTAAAGTTAAAATGTCTTTAAAAACCCACAGCTGAATTTACACAAACTTGATGAGAAACATGCTTTAAATGAGTGGAATTAATGATATTAATAATATCCATTTTCAGTCGCCCTTCCCGGCTCGGTTGAGGGTGTTCTACAGCAACGGCACTGTGACATGCAACACAGCACACGAGGCAACAATGGATATGGTGATGAGGGGATTATCGTTAATGTTGTAGGGAATTAGCCTACTTTCTTGGATCAACTAAAGCAACAGACTTGGCAAACTAGCACAATGAAGAAAAACCAAGGGAGATCAACCCAGAAGCAGGACTACAAGGAGTGACTCCGGCCTTTTAGACGTCAGGACAGTGGGTAATTGGCACTTAGTGACAGAGCTTCTTCATATCAGAGGTAAATTCTGAGCAACGAGGGTCAATGGACTTATTTCAGGCAGAAAAATGTATTCATTTATTTATAATATGCTAAGTTTTGTTTATTGTGGGCGTTTTAAAGTAGATAAAAGTCAGGTTCAGTGGCGGTTCTGGACACGGGCCCACACGGTCCGGTGCCCGTGTATCACGGAGCCTGGCCCTCCCTCTGGCCCAGACTCTGAGCAAGAAGCGGAAACCATCCGATACCAGCATAATTTACTTATCAGATTTTTGATCCAACCTGCCGATATTTTCTGATCCATGATGCACGTTGGCTTCAAACTATGGAATGGATTTCCTGAACGGAGGCGTGTCTCATGAACCCAGAGTAACAAGACCCGCCTCACATTCAGGAAATCCATGTCATAGTTT
>JBBPBX010059108.1:8698-21879 GCA_038048925.1 Garcialebias charrua | reverse complement strand
CACATGACCTAGGCCATAACAATTACATTATAGCTACAACAATTAGGGATGCAAAGGAATCAAAAAATTCTGATAAATTCCTGAAGACTTTCCCAAAACTTTCCACATTTTGTACGCTGGAAAAATTTGTAAATATTCCAAACTGGAAACTTTCCAAGGGCATTACAAAAACTTGTGGAAAATAACTTATTTTTAAGTAATTAAAAAGATATATGGTTACACAAACAATGATTACTGTATTTAGAAACTGGCACACATCATAACAAAAAGTTTTTAATACACACCCCTGAAGTTTTATAAAATTTATTTTCGGTTAATCTTGTAATAAACTGTGTCTAATGCACTGAATCCTGAATTGATTTGTTTCCTGCACTTTTTAACTAACTTAGAGAGCCTGACAAGTTGTTGTCAGCTAGTTAATTATCTGGGTAGTAAAATAGATGTTTAGTTTGCATAACTCTTGTAGATTGTTGAAAATGTTAAAGTTGAGAAAAAGTGCTACTCTACAATACAAGTGAAGAAAACACCCACATTGTCCCTGGCATCCCATTTAATTTGAACTGATGTAAACTGCAGCAACAGTGTGAAGGAAAACTGAAATGCCCTTCAAACTGTAGCTTTTATAAGTTGAAACCAGAAATTAGCCCTCCACTACAATCAGGTAACATTTGACCAGAAATGTATAATCGCACAGAATACCTTTAAAGACCGTGTAAAGTGAAATTAAATGTGTGTTTTTAGTTTGTCACATGGCATAAATATGTGTTATTAATCACCCATTTAAATCTGACTGATTAAAAACATTGTTTACCTTATAAAATTAAGTCTCAAAAATCATGAAAAAACATGATTTTGCCTTGCCCTGGAACGCTGGGGGCGTGTCAGTGCGTGGGCGTGGTTTCAGCGCAGCTGCGCTCGTGTCCTGCCCCTGAGCTGACTGTGGAGAGGCAGGCAGCAGAGATCCAGTAAACCTGCTCTGTTTTTATCCGAGTTCTGTCTGTAACAGCAGCTACTTTTTCCAAGAGTTACGCTGTTTTTGTAAATAGTTTTCTTGTGTGTTTTTAATCTGGAATGAATAAAAAATAAAAAAAGAGTTGTACCATGCGGGATTTGAACCCGTGGGGTTTGGGACGGAAGGCAAGCACTTTATCCATTGACCTATCCAGGCATTACAGATACTTGGTATAAAACCACGTGGATATAAAAAGATGTTATGATTTGTACGGGTGCCCTGACCATTGCGACATCCAGGGAAGATGCACGAACGAGGCATAATTGATTAGCTAGCTAACAATGAACAAAATATCTATGCTATTGCTATCTGATGCTATCTGCGATTCGCGAGTGAACGGCTCCACCGAGGCGAATTTATACGGCTGGAGCTGCAGGGGGTGGGGCTATACTAATGAGGACCGCGTGACGAAACGCGGTCACATTTAAAACACGCCTAAAAAATCCTGAAACAGAAATATGTTTATACACAGTTTGCTCTATAACTCCAAAATTAATTGAGCTACAATTTTGAGACTTTTTACTCATTTACAAGATTACAATTATGACATTTATAATGTTTATTGAAGAAAATGTTGAAATTCACTTTACACGGTCTTTAAGAGTTGGCATTTTCCGTTGTTGAACTATGTTTTCCCACCTTTTTTTCTTTTCTTCTTCTTTTTCTTTTTTGGTCTCTCCCAACTCTTTTCATTGCCTTTTTGGAATTTTTCAGTGAAGACACAAACCCTGATTTCACTGCATCTATCCAGTCAATGAGATAGTGTATGTGTTTTCTTGGCAGCAATTGCCACTTCATTCAAATATTGAAAAGGCAATTGATGCCTAAACTGCTTATGTCTTGAAAGGATGAAAAAAACTAACACTTCATTTGCCAAATAACTTACATGTCTCAACTGGCATCTTTAGTTTATATGCACGCCCTCTGGTTTAAAGCATGGCAGGATGATGAAAGAGGATTAGCAATCTGAGGCTTGACTTAAAAGGCTATGAGAGGTTCGGTTGATCCTAGTAGTGAGCATGAACTCATCCCATTTGAGGTGATGGTTGTATCTTTGACATACGCTGCAGTACTTTTTTGTGACTCACTAACTGTATGTAAGTACTGTATTATCACAGTGTACTATAGCTTAGTGAAATAGTTTTGCTGTTCTTCTGTAACGTCACTGAATCCCTCTGTACAAGAGCTAACATCTTCAATGAATGAAGTTCAGTGCTTGGCTCAGTTTGTTTGGCCTTTATTTGCAGGCCCACTCAGAAATCAAATACTTGCTGGCAAAACAGAGAACCAAATGGAGTGCTGGAATTCTAATGAAACTAAATGTGTTGTGTAACAAATTTGGCAACACAGCACACTGCTGCTTCCATGCAAATAGGGTGTGCACCATCTTCTGTCTGGAGAGAAGCAAGGAATAGTTGTACAGCTTGTTGTGTCTGCTCTTGCAGAAAACTAGATCACAGTTGTTGAAACTGATCATCAAGATCTATCAAATTAGCTCAGAGTTGGAGTTGACAGCCAAGGTGTTTCCTTATTTATTTGACAGAAGAAAGCTTGAGATGACCTGGCTGGCCACAGGAAGGTATACATCATCATAATACAGACAGTCTTTAGACATGTGGGCATGTGAATAGGCATCGTCTTACCAACAGGCTGTACCATCGTACTGTTTCAGGAGGGGTAATGCTGGATCCCCACCGCACGCATCTCGCGCAGCCGAAACAGCCACTTTACATTGAAAGTCTATGGGGACGTGCATCTTGGAGCAGCGGGTCGTGTTACAGAGGAGAAAGGACCAAATCTGCCAATGTTGTGGAAAGATATGCACACATTTCTCCTGGCATCATGGTGTTGGGGTCTGACTTCAGGTGATTCGAAGGACTCTCATGAAACAGTGCTACACCACAGGAACATCTTGCATCCACTGCTCCAAGATGCACGTCCCCATAGACTTTCAATGTAAAGTGGCTGTTTCGGCTGCGCGAGATGCGTGCGGTGGGGATCCAGCATTAGAATTGAGATACTTAACTGAACATGAACATGTCACGACTTGTCATGAGTTTATGCCTCCTGGTTAAGGAACCATGCCAAACACATCCATCTCCACTGTATTATTAATGGCGTTCTATACCTATAGGATGTTGAACATGTATTGCTGATGCCAGTTATTGAGAAATGGTGGGCATGACCGAGCATTGTATTTAGTGATGTGCCTATGTCCACGTGGCAGGCCTAGTTGTCATGGGGTACTATAATGCTTGGTGCACAATATGTTGATCTGTCCTTGGTGCAGTCTGCCTTATGTGACCAGAACCTTCAAAATGTACCGTACTTTCCACCCTATAAGTCGCACCGCTGTATATGTCGCATCAGTCCAATTATGTCCAATAAAGTGGAAAAATCCATAAACATGACATCCCGCCGTATACGTCGCATCTATTACGTGTCACCGCTGACAACCCGGAAATGTGGGCCGGTGTTTTGCCAAAAATGGGTTGGCTGCGAAATGGCCACAGGAGCATGCACGGAAGGATTATAAAAGATTAACACTTAAAAACTATTATTTGTTTGCTAAAAATTATAGCAAAGATGTGTCTGAGCTGAACTTTTCCTTAATATCCATCCATCCATCCATTTTCTTCCGCTTATCCGGGGTCGGGTCGCGGGGGTAGCAGCCTAAGTAGGGAGGCCCAGACTTCCCTCTCCCCAGCCACTTGGAGCAGCTCCTCTGGGGGAATCCCAAGGCGTTCCCAGGCCAGCCGAGAAACATAGTCCCTCCAGCGTGTCCTGGGTCTTCCTCTGGGTCTCCTCCCGGTGGGACATGCCCGGAACACCTCACCAGGGAGGCGTCCAGGAGGCATCCTAACCAGATGCCCGAGCCACCTCAACTGGCTCCTCTCGATGTGGAGAAGCAGCGGCTCTACTCCGAGTCCCTCCCGGATGACTGAGCTTCTCACCCTATCTCTAAGGGAGAGTCCAGACACCCTGCGGAGAAAACTCATTTCAGCCGCTTGTATCCGAGATCTCGTTCTTTCGGTCACAACCCAAAGCTCATGACCATAGATGAGGGTGGGAACGTAGATCGATCGGTAAATTGAGAGCTTTGCCTTTCGACTCAGCTCTCTCTTCACCACGACAGACCGGTACAGCGCCCGCTTCACTGCGGATGCTGCACCTATCCGCCTATCGATCTCACGCTCCAGTTTTCCCTCATTCGTGAACAAGACCCCGAGATACTTAAACTCCTCCACTTGGGGCAGGACCTCCTCCCCGACCCGGAGAGGGCATGCTACCCTTTTCCGGCTCAAGACCATGGCCTCGGATTTGGAGGAACTGATCCTCATCCCGGCCGCATCACACTCGGCTGCAAACCGCTCCAGCGAAAGCTGTAGATCACGACCTGATGAAGCCAATAGGACCATATCATCTGCAAAAAACAGAGAAGCGATTCTAAGGCCACCAAAACGGATCCTCTCAACACCTTGGCTGCGCCTAGAAATTCTGTCCATAAAAGTTATGAACAGAATCGGTGACAAAGGGCAACCTTGGCGGAGTCCAACTCTCACTGGAAACGAGCCTGACTTACTGCCGGCAATGCGGACCAAGCTCTGACACCGGTCGTACAGGGACCTAACAGCCCATATCAATGGGTCTGGTACCCCATACTCCCGGAGTACCCCCCACAGAACCCCCCGAGGGACGCGGTCGAATGCCTTTTCCAAGTCCACAAAGCACATGTAAACTGGTTGGGCAAACTCCCACGTACCCTCCAGGACCCTGCTGAGGGTGTAGAGCTGGTCCAGTGTTCCACGACCAGCACGAAAACCACACTGCTCCTCCTGAATCCGAGGTTCGACTATCCGACGGACCCTCCTCTCCAGAACCCCTGAATAGACCTTACCAGGGAGGCTTAAGAGTGTGATCCCCCTATAGTTGGAACACACCCTACGGTCCCCCTTTTTGAATAGGGGAACCACCACCCCAGTCTGCCAATCCAAGGGAACTGCCCCCGATGTCCACGCGATATTGCAGAGTCGCGTAAGCCAACACAACCCCACAACATCCAGAGCCCTAAGGAACTCAGGGCGAATCTCATCCACCCCTGGAGCCCTGCCACCGCGGAGCTTTTTAACCACCTCGGTGACCTCAGCACCAGAGATTGGAGAGCCCGACCCAAAGTCCCCAGGCTCCGCTTCCTCAGTGGAAGACGTGCCAGTAGGATTGAGGAGGTCTTCGAAGTATTCCGCCCACCGACTCACAACATCCCGAGTTGAGGTCAACAGCACGCCATCCCCACCATAAATGGTGTTGGTCGCGTACCGCTTTCCCCCCCTGAGACGCCGGATGGTGGACCAGAATCGCCTCGAAGCCGTACGGAAGTCATTCTCCATGGCCTCTCCGAACTCCTCCCACGCCCGAGTTTTTGCCTCAGCAACCACCCGAGCCGCATGCCGCTTGGACTGTCGGTACCTATCTGCTGCTTCCGGGGTCCCACAGGCCAAAAAGGCCCAATAGGACTCCTTCTTCAGCTTGACAGCATCCCTCACCGCCGGTGTCCACCACCGGGTTCGAGGGTTGCCACCACGACAGGCACCAACAACCTTGCGGCCACAACTCTGATAAGCTGCCTCGACAATAGAGGCGCGGAACATGGCCCACTCGGACTCAATGTCCCCCGCCTCCCTCGGAACGTGTTCAAAGCTCTCCCGGAGGTGGGAGTTAAAGCTCCGTCTTACGGGAGACTCTGCCAGACGTTCCCAGCAGACCCTCACAATACGTTTGGGTCTGCCAGGTCTGACCGGCATCCTCCCCCACCATCGGAGCCAACTCACCACCAGGTAGTGGTCAGTTGACAGCTCCGCCCCTCTCTTCACCCGAGTGTCCAGGACATGCGGCCGCAGATCAGATGAGACGACAACAAAGTCGATCATCGAACTGCGACCTAGGGTGTCCTGGTGCCAAGAGCACATATGGACACCCTTATGCCTGAACATGGTGTTCGTTATGGACAATCCATGACGAGCACAGAAGTCCAATAACAGAACACCACTTGGGTTCAGATCAGGGGGGCCGTTCCTCCCAACCACACCCCTCCAGGTCTCACTGTCATTGCCCACGTGAGCGTTGAAGTCCCCCAGTAGAACAAGGGAGTCCCCAGGAGGCGCACTCTCCAATACCCCCTCCAAGGACTCCAAAAAGGGTGGGTAATCTGCGCTGCCGTTTGGCGCATAGGCACAAACAACAGTCAGAGCCCGTCCCCCCACACGTAGGCGAAGGGAGGCTACCCTCTCGTTCACCGGGGTGAACCCCAACGTACAGGCACCAAGATGGGGGGCAACAAGTATGCCCACTCCTGCTCGGCGCCTCTCACCAGGGGCAACTCCAGAGTGGAAGAGTGTCCAACCCCTCTCAAGGAAACTGGTTCCAGAGCCAGAGCCATGTGTTGAGGTGAGTCCGACTATTTCTAGCCGGAACCTCTCAACCTCACACACTAGCTCAGGCTCCTTCCCCACCAGAGAGGTGACATTCCATGTCCCAATGGCCAGCTTCTGTAGCCGAGGATCAGACCGCCAGGGTCCCCGCCCTCGGCCACCACCCATCCCACATTGCACCCGACCCCTTTGGCCCCTCCCATAGGTGGTGAGCCCATGGGAAGGGGGACCCACGTCTCCTCTTCGGGCTGTGCCCGGCCGAGCTCCATGGGTAAAAGCCCGGCCACCAGGCGCTCGCCAACGTGCCCCACCTCCGGGCCTGGCTCCAGAGTGGGGCCCCGGTGACCCGCGTCCGGGCGAGGGAACATTGATTCCATTACTGTTACTCATCATAAGGGGTGTTTGGGCTGCACTTTGTCTGGTCCCTCACCTAGGACCTGTCTGCCTTGGGTGACCCTACTAGGGGCATGAAGCCCCTGACAGCATAGCTCCTAGGATCTTTGGGACACTCAAACCCCTCCACCACGGTAAGGTGGCAGCCCAGGGAGGGGTTTCCTTAATAAATGAACGTAATTGTCAAATCAGCTGAATTTTAAAAATAGTTTAGTGCAAAAGGTGCACCCGCAACGTGTGGGAACGCTGCATTTCTTTAAAATTTAACAAGATAAACACCTAAAAAATATATATTTGTTTGCTGACATTATAGCAAAAGTGTTTCTGAGCTGAACTTTACCTTTAAAAATTAACGTAATGTTCAAATCAGCTTGATTTAAATAGCTTCGCTTTGACGGCTCTTCCAAATGTGCGCACACGCGCTGCGAAAACCTTCATTTCTTTAAAATTTAGCAAGATAAACACCTTAAAGCTGGGGTATGTAAGATTGTAATGTAGTCTGTAACTTTTCAAACAATATATTTTGAACATATTTCTTCACTCAGTCACTATCTACTGACAAACTGATGTTAGACAAAGTAATCTCTGAAAAAAACTATAGTCCCCTTGCTTCTCTATCAGCATTTATAAAAACACTGAAAACACAAGAGTGACCAGGGGCCTCATGTATCAACCGTGCGTGCGCACAAAAACCTTGCTTACGTCACTATCCACGCAAAACCCCGTATGTATCAAAACTGAACTGAACGTGAATATGTGCGCATCCAGGTACATTTCCACGCCAGCTCCAGAGCACGCGTACGCACGTTTCTGTGGTTCTTGTTCCTTTGGCGACACTTACAGGTGATTCAGAGAAACTGAAGCCCCACAGTCTGTGGTTGACTTTAAGAGCGGCTTGAAGACCTTTCTTTTCAACCGAGCATACTCTGCCTCCTCATGATTCTACTTTTGATCATAGCTGATACTGTTGTTGATTTTAATTGTTTTATTATTTGTTTTATTGACATTTAATTCTGTTGCACCTTGTAGCACTTTGAGATTTCCATTAATGAAAAGTGCGTTATAAATTGAATTCATTATTATTATTATTATTATTATTATTATTATTATTATTATTATTATTATTATTAACTGTTCATGATGTGAAAATGATTAATATTCCCACCAAACACACGATTAACAAGTATTACATCCACATGACGCAGTAAATAAAGGACGCGCAAAGTTGTGCCAAAAATAAATTTAACAGGAACGGATTCATTCAGCCTTACTGGAGGATATAATAAAGAGTGTAACACGCAGAGCATTTATTTATAAACAGATATGATTTTCTGATCTAGGATATGGCTTATCAGCCATTCTCAGAAACAATCATTTTTCAGTTTGGCACTGCTGCGCTCTGGAGCAACACAGGAGCCTCACGCGTGCACATGAGAAGCAGCGATCAAACTGTTCCACAGGAGCTTTGCTGAGGGAGCTGGCAGGTCGATCTGGACTGTGCCAGTCCACACAAAGCCGATCATGTCCAATAGAATGGTCTCATCTATATGATTCCAAAGGCTGAGTGGTCGCGCTTTGGAGCGCGCGCGCACCCTCACCGGTGCGGCAGCTGGAGGTGATTCATAATCTGCGTTTATTGTAGATTTCTCCAAAATGACACGTGAAAGTACACCATATATAACTTGTAGGAGAGTAATAGCTTCACAGACAAACAGATTGCGCACAAGGCTGTGGCGCGCGCAGCGTTTGGAGACTCCAACATCACGTCATGTCATGAAAACTCTCCACTGAGACGCACAGACCCGTTTCTTCATATCATCTATTAAATAAACAAAGATCTACCAAACATCTAAGTTCCTCTGTGTTTACAGTAATTATGGTAATAAACTCGTGCGCAAAGTTAATATTTTCACTCAGAATGAATGGATGAGCCGTTGCGCACCAAAGCAGGGTGCGCGCACACACAAATACCGACACACAATCACTCGTTCTTTGCGTGATGAACACATTTTATTACTATTCTTACTTAGGATTATTTTCCTCACTCATATTATATTAAATTCATTATTTTCCTGAATCTAGAAATGATTTCTGATCGCGCAGGGATCAAACAAACATGTCCTTCACACATGCAGGAAGTAATTTGCATCTGTTTAACATATGTAAATGAAGGCGTGTCAGGGGAGGTGTCTCACGTGCGCTCAGTTCCACGTTAATTGTGATGTACAAAAGGAATGTGCGTGGATTCCGGTGTACGCACAGTTTGATACATCTGGATTTTTTTGTGCGTACACACTTTTCTGGATTTGACCGTACGTCACTTTTCAGTAGGAAATCCACGCAAGTCTTTGTACATGAGGCCCCAGGACACTGACAGCCAATAAAAACAGAGTTGTTTGTCACGCCCCAACCCACGCCCCCACCTGTCCCAGCCGCAGCTCGTTCTCATTCAAAGGATTGCAAAGCGATGCAGGACTGTTTTTTATGTGACACAAAATGTATTAAATATCCCTTCTTTATCCCAGAGCTGGACTTTTATTTAGTTTTTTTGCCAAAAGTCAAGTGATCGCTTCATCCTCCACTGACAGGAATGAGGAAATGGATTTGTCACGACTCACGAGCGAATTAAAACATGTCCAACGTTGCTTCGTGAACCTCTGCTGATTTCTTCTGGTTTTTGTGTTGTTGGATGAGTGATTCGTGGTTTTATTAATTTTTTAAACAGTTATATTATCATATAAACACAGAACTTCGGAGCGCAGAGACCGGAGGAGGTGGAGCATTCCACACATTCCAGACCAGCGCTGAGACATGAGGAAGTCACGAGCGAATTAAATCATGTCCAAACGTTGCTTCGTGAACCTCTGATGATTTCTGCTGGATTTTGTGTTGTAGGACTAGCGCTCCATGGTTTTATTTTATTTTATTAGAAGGTTTTATTACCATAAACACAGAATATCGCAGCGGCTCTGAGCAGAGAGCAGCAGGGGGCGGAGCAGATCCCAAGTTCAGCTGCAGAGCTCGGACTGTGCCATATATGGCTCTGAGGGGAGGGAGCAGAATGCTTTTCTGCGCTGAAAATATTTCTAAGTCCCAGAGTGTTCAAGAGTGTTCAAATATCGCAGACCCCAGCTTTAAAAAATATATTTGTTTGCTGACATTATAGTAAAAGTGTGTCTCAGCTTAACTTTTCTTAATAAATGCACTTTGACGGTTAAAACATGGCAAAATGAAGCCGACGAAATAAATTATAAATAAATTGAATTTTAGCTCAAACATCTCCTAAAGCTTATCAGTTGTAAATGTCCATCCAGTGATTACTTTCTGTAAGTTTCATCAAAATCTGTCCTGTGGTTCTTGAGCTATTTTGCTAACAGTCAAACACTGAGGTAACAGTAGTTCAGAGCTCCAGAGAGCAGGAGGCCGTGCTGCGACAGAGTGAGTCTGACCAGAGGATTCTGCTGTCGGACACATGAGCTGGGAACGGTCGGTGGACCCTAGCGGGCGAAAGTGGTACTGCTCCATTTTTTTCGTCAGAATGAATGGAAATGGTTGGTCTAAAAATATGGGGAAAACATCCATGAATGTGTCACTTGCCGTATAAGTCGCAGGACATGCAAATTACAAAAAAACTGTGACTTATCCGCTAGAAAATACGGTATGTGGGAATGTTCTCACACACCCATTGATCTAACATTGGGTCACTGATAACTTTTTGGCTCACCAGGACAACTGCATGAAATACCTGGCTTCATGCAAACCCACACTATGACCTCTATCAAGCTCCCTTAAATACAGGTGTTGTCTAATACGTCTACAAGACATCTTGGAGGTTTGGAGCAGTGGGTGGGCATCTCAGGATCAGCCCTAAACTGGTTCAGATCCTACCTCTCTGACAGGTCTTTTTGTGTGTCCATCAATGATTTTACTTCTGCAGTGGCGGCTCTTAAATGGGGGGTTCCGCAGGGGTCCATCCTGGGTCCTCTCTTGTTCTCCTTATACCTGCTGCCACTCGGTGCTATTTTCCGGAAACACAATATACCTTTCCACTTCTACGCTGATGACTGTCAAATCTACTTCCCCCTAAGACAAAATGGTACAGGCTCTATTCAACCTCTGCTCGACTGCCTGGCTGACATCAGGGACTGGATGGCTTTAAATTTCTTAAGCTTCAATGATAAGAAGTCTGAAGCCATATTGTTCCTTCCCAATGACACAACCTCAAACCACTGCATTGACCTGTCTGCTCTACCCCTGTCCGAAAAACAAAAAGTCACAAATCTGGGAGTGATAATGGATCCTTCCATGAAACTCAACAGTCATGTAAACATGATCGTCAAATCCTGTTTTTTCCAGCTGAGGCGTCTGTCTAAGCTGAAGCCCATATTATCCAAAAACAACCTGGAGACAGTGATTCACGCATTCATTACATCTAGGCTTGATTACTGCAATTCACTTCTGTTTGGCGTCAGTCAAGCCACCATTGCACGATTACAACTGGTTCAGAACGCAGCTGCCCGATTTTTAACCAGCACACGCAAAAGAGAGCACATTACACCAGTCTTGGCCTCCCTTCACTGGCTACCGGTTCATCTTCGAATCCAATTCAAAATTCTCATGTATGTCTACAAATCGCTGAACAGTCTCGCCCCCGCCTATCTCTCGGATCTGATACACCCATATGTCCCTCCACGTGCTTTGAGGTCAGAGGATCAGGTACTCTTAATAGTTCCAGAAACTCGCCTTAAGCGCAGGGGTGACAGGGCGTTCTCTGTAGCAGGCCCAAGACTCTGGAACGAGTTACCGCTGCTCATCAAACAGGCCCCCTCCCTCTCGGTTTTCAAATCCCGGTTAAAAACTCACTACTACTCCATCGCTTTCAATGCCAGCTGATTTGTATTGGATCGTTTGATTTATGATCTGCAATGTTTTTATGTTTTTCGTGTTGTACTTCATTGTCTGTGTTGCCTGTTGCGTGTTTGTTTGTCCAGCACTTTGGTGTGGACTTGTTCCTGTTTAAAGTGCTTTATAAATAAAATGGTATGGTATGGTATGGTATCTTCTGTGTCTGGTGACCTTTAACTCACAGTTTTGACTGACTGATGCTGAAGCAAATGCTTGATAACACTATTGCTGTGTTTTGCTGCCACTGTGTAGTCTTTCTGGTAGTCAATCTAGAAATTACAATTCTTGGAGAATCAAATAATTTGTTGGTGTCTGTTTGGGTACCAGATTATATCCAAATTGCACCATTCCTTCGAGGTGCTTAACTCCACCCCCTCAGTGTGCATATTTGCATACAGATTCACTCAGAGATGGTCAAACTACCTTATCAAAAATAACCCATTAGCTACAGTAACAATCCTCAGTGGACGATGTGGAGTGTAGTTCCCAGCAGATTTACATTAGAAGACCAGGCTAGCACTGTGCCCCACTCCAAATTCCAGAGTTTACCAATAAGTAGTTTGTGTTTTAGATACTGTAAATTGTTCTTTGCAACACAGTTAATCAGAAACCCTCACAAACATACATTTTAAGTGAAATGCTTCTGCTAAATAAGCCCCTCCTCCTTTTTTGGCTGCAGTTTTTTCTAGACAACTCATATTTTTTGCCACTTTCTTCCACACTATAGTCAGGCTGTCAATATTTTTGAAATGCTTAATGAAAAAATACAATTTTCATACATTGTATTTTTAAATGCACAACAACTTAAAAAACTTTGTTTAGCTTCACTGAGACCATGTGTGTCAGAACAGTCAAGTAATTTAAAAGAAAACTGTAAATACAAAGCACTTGTAAAATACCAACAGGTGGACTGTTAAAGTGATCATTTGTTTCTCTGCTTTGTTTTGTTTGCAGAGTTCTGTGTCACACAGTGTCCTCCTCACATTCCTTCGATGGTTGACTGTTGAAGCGGCTGCCAGCGAATGCTGAGCAGGCCTTCTATTTGAGGTGCACCTTCTTGTCCTGGGATTGGCTGCTGGACAGGGGCCAGGCTTCAGAAGGCCCATGTTCAACAAGCAGGAAAGCACCTCCTCAGAGGGCGATGAGAAAGGGTGAGAATGGATGCTTGATTGAGAAGTAACGTGATGATCTCACTCCTACAACTCTTCTTCTTCTACTTTTGATAAGACAAGATTTCTTGATACACACTTCTGTGTGTTCATGTGAAATGATATCTATATACAGTATATATTTATATTATATATATATACAGTATATATACAGTATATATATATATTATATATACATATATATATATATATATATATTATATATATACAGTATATATACATATATATATGCATGCTGTATATGTATATATGCATACTGCATATGTATATATA
>JBBPBX010059107.1:0-21880 GCA_038048925.1 Garcialebias charrua | reverse complement strand
GACCATCCCTGTGCGCGCCGAGGACCAGTACAAACTAGCTTTCACTTTTGGTGGCCGTCAGTACACCTTTAACAGGTGTCCCTTTGGCTACGCTAACTCACCTGCAGAGTTCAACATCTTCTTGAACAAAGCATGTCCAGACGCCCACGAGCGTGGAACACTGATCTACGTGGACGATGTCCTTTTGAGGCAGCCAACACTGGACTCACATTTGGCTGAGATCGACCACGTTCTGAATCAGCTGACAACTGCTGGTGCTAAGATATCACTGTCAAAATGCCAATGGTGCAGAACCAAAGTGGACTACGTTGGCCTACTTGTAGGTCCTGACGGAGTACAACCACAGCTGACTCGCACCCAAGGCCTCGACAATCTCAAAGTCCCCACCAATCTCAAAGAACTACAAAGTTTTCTGGGCGTGTGTAACTACTCGAACCAGTTCATCGAAAACTATGCGGACCTTGCGAAACCACTGACTGAACTCCTTAAAAAAGACGTACCATTTGTTTGGACTGACAAACAGCAACAGGCAATGGACGCTCTTATAAACAGGATCAAGTCAGCCCCTTGTTTAGTCTACCCAGACTACAACAAAGAGTTTTACTTGGAAGTGGGCTTCTCAGCTCATTGCATAAGTGCAGGTCTGTACCAGATACACGACAGAGACAAACGTGTAGTAGCCTATGCCAGCAAAACGATGGCAGGCCCCGAGTTGAGATTCTCAGACTGTGAGAAAGCTTTACTGACCACAGTGTGGGCAGTTAAACATTTCTCCAGCTACATTGGTGGACAGAAAATCATTGTGGAAACACAACACCAGCCAGTGACCTTTCTTAACAGTGAACGCATCAGAGATGGTGTGGTGACAAACTCACGTGTTGCAACGTGGCTCATGGCGCTTCAAAGTTTTAACCTAGACATACGTTATGGTCAAAACAAGAAGTCTCATCTGGGGACGGACTTGGCAATCTGCCAGAAGTGTACACAAGATGTACCAGCCACCCAGCCGCCGGTTGAGGTAAAACCCCCAGTAACTGAAGACCCGAATCACCACTTCTTTGATGACAATATCTGCAAAGATATGACAACATTGTACGTGGATGGATCTTCATTCCTCCGCGACAAGATCTGCAGAGCAGGTGTTGGAGGAGTTCTCCTCCAAGACCATGAACAGATAACTTTCAGCTACAAATTAGGCTCTCAGACTTCTCAGTATGCTGAGATTGCAGGAATCCTAATAGCTCTCCAGATGGTAGTAGAACGCTCCATCAAGACGCTAGTCATCTGCACTGACTCTAACTATGCTCGTTTGAGTTTCGCTTGTCACCTCGCTGTGTGGAAACAGAACGGTTTCCTAACAAGCGACAGAAAAGTGGTCAAACACAAAGAGCTTTTCATAGCGTGTGATCACTTGGTGACATCACATGACTTACAGATCTACTGGAAGAAAGTTCCGGGGCATTCTAGAGTCCCAGGCGATGACAAGCATTACAATGACATTGCAGATTCCTTAGCCAAAGAAGGAGCCGACGAAGGTACTCTATGGTCCTTCGACCCCTCCTGGTTAATCGAGACTCTGCCAATACAACCTTCAGTCAGGGTTATGGCAGTCACACGTGCCCAGGCCGCAGCCAGACCTGCTGACAACGCAGTCTCTGTACGACCCGCACTGACTGACCCAGACATCATCCAACTACAAAAGTCGGATCCTGCTATCAACTCCATGATACTGTACCTGACTGATCCGAACAAAAATAGTCCGTCTAAAGACGACCTGGATTCCGATCCAGACCTTAAGGTCCTCTATCAGCTGCGCAAACAGCTAAAACTAATCAAGGGCATCTTAACTTTCGCTCATGGACCAACGTCCTCACCTGTGTTCGTGGTTCCCCATGACCAAAGGGGGGTGATGTTAGTTCATGCCCATGATCTCCCGTCCGCAGGACACAAAGGAGATAAAGCCACGCTGACGGCATTAAAACAAATTGCCTATTGGCCTGGAATGAAGAAGGATGTCAAGGACTACATTGAAGGGTGCGTGGTCTGTGGCCAGTTTCAGCCAACCAGACCACTTCACAGAGCACCACTGCAAAGCAGAGGCATTGCATTCCCATGGTCTGACCTCCAGATCGACTGGGTTGGACCACTCACTAAGAGCTCTAGAGGAAATAAATATTTTCTCACGGTAACCTGTGCATTCACCAAATGGGTAGAATGCCTACCAGCTCCTAACGACACAGCACAAACCACTGCTATGTTGTTAATGAATCATATATTCTCAAGGTTTGGACTTCCCCTTCGGGTGAACTCAGACCAAGGTACACACTTCACAGGTGAAGTGATGAAAGAACTGTGGAAGACGCTAGGCGTCAAGGCCAACTTTCATGTCGGCTACCACCCACAGGCTTCAGGCCAAGTAGAAAGAGCAAACAGAACTGTGGTGAGTATTTTGAAGAAATACGTGGCTGCAAACCACAAGGACTGGGACGTGAAACTCCCTCTGGTCCTCATGGCCATAAGAGCCACTCCACACACATCAACTGGCATCTCTCCCTTCGAGATGATGACCGGTCGACAAATGACTCTCCCTCTACACCTGTTGTACCAACCAGGCGACGCCGCCATGGCGACAGCCTACACCACACAACAATACATGAAAGATTTGAATGTACACCTCAGAAACACTTTTGCTTTCGCCCAGAAAAACCTGGAAAAATCCGCTGAAGGACGTAAGGCGTACTATGACCAGAAGGCCTCTCACAATGAACTCCAAGTGGGAGACAGAGTCTGGTACTATACGTTCGCCCCAGCAACCGGGAAAGGAGGGTCCGAGACCGGAACTCTCGCCCGCAAACTAATGCCCAGGTGGACTGGACCTCATCTGATAACAGACAAAGTGTCCTCAGTCGTCTACGAAATCAAAATCAGCAAAGGCCGCAAAGAGCCAATTGCTAAATGGGTACATCGAAATCAGATCAAACCTTACAAGGCGTTCAATGACTCCACAAAAGACAAAGATCTCACAAACACACCGACTTCATGGGATAATAAGGTCGTCCAAACACAAGTTAGTAAATAAACTAATCAGGTTTAAACTACCATAATTCCCACCCTATAAGTCGCATTGTCCAATTTGAACTTAGAAACGCTAAGCCTAAAACCCACAACAAAAAACTAACCTTAACAACCGTTTAAATCCACGAGATTTAATTTGACCTCGGTCATAAAGTTGAGACCTGTTTTTCTTGTGTGTTGCACTTTGGAATCTGACGACAAGAGTGTGTCGAAGCAGTGAAACGTTGTTTCCTTGTTGTTTAGTCATTACTGTTGTCATTAGTTGAGATATTGTTTGGTTCTGAACACTCCCAGCCAAAAAGGTTTTGTATTAACATTGGTTAATGAATGATATGGATTTAACTATGCCAACATGCAGTTCGTTTTGTTAAATCTCAATCGTCGAAGAGTCAATGTAGTTTAAAGCTACTCAAGGTACAATAAACTACACTGGTCTCACAATTTCTAAATTGAACCGATTCGATCGTTTCTATTCTAGATTATCTATTCATTTTGATGAGTCTCGCCATAGACTTCAAAATTTATTAGGAATACCAAATCCTACGTCGTTCGTCTAAAAGACAACAGACATTTAGATCAAACTATATTTCATTTTTATTTTAGTTTAACCTAAACTAAGTAATGAATGGAGGAATAGTTTGGAATTAGAGGCCTTCGTTACAGAAGCCCTCTAAAATTCTATAGGTACAGATCCCTATACCTAATTTATAGATTTGATCCACCCCTTAATTGGTAATTGTAGCTGATCTAAACCATGATAGCTTACATACCAGGTGCATATAGGTAAGGCTTAATGTAAAATCCCAATCATAAGCCCACCTTAAAAACCACATAAATGCATGACACATAGAACCAGAGTGGCACGGACTGGAAACCAACCAGCCTTCAACCTTCGATGTGGGGACATGCTACTTCAACGTTGGTCTTCAACCTTCATCCAAGGGTCGCCTCCTCTGCGTCAATCGAGGGATCCCCTCTACATGCTGATTATGAAAACAATTGTTGCTGATCATTCAACAAAACTAATCGTTGGGGATTTACTGCTGTGGAATTACCGCTGTGGATTATAAGACTTTGCTTTCCAAGGGATCACAGACTTTGTTTTCCAAGAGTTAACAGACTTTGTTTTCCAAAGGATTAAAAGCTTTTCGCAATGGGATTACCTACGAACAGTATGGAATTTCCAAAAACTTTATGGGATTATAATTTTTGATTTTTTTTTTCCACTTGCTGGATTACTTCAAGATCAAAGACAGTTCAAGGTTTCCTTTCGTGTTGGACCCCATCCCCAAGGACTGGCGATGACTTCCAAAAGGGGGGAGATGTAATGGGCATGACTGTGCCCGCTCTGATACTTGAACTGTCCCAGTGACACCTTTTCACTGATACTCTCAGAAAAAAGACATTAACACTATTTTATTACATTATTTTGAATCAAAACACAATAAGTCATAAGAGACTCTCTTATTCCTCTATTTTTGTGTTAATGAATAACCTTGTGTTACTTGTATAAGCATTATTGAATTCAATGTTTGTTAAGTCAAAGACTGTTTAATTCAAACTGTTTAATTCAAGTTGGAAATCCAATGTTATTTCAAAATAATGATCACTTCTTCATATGATGAATCAAACGGTGAAAGTGAATTAATATGTCAGACTGAACTCGATCAGTTTTGTTAGAAGTTAGAACACAGTTTTAATCAGTTGTTTTATGAAGCTGGCTCCAGTCTAATCTGTTTCTCTGTCTTCATTCTAAACAACTTCTTCTCTGTTCTAAAAACTGATCTTCTCCTATCCGAGTGACCTTCATCCCACTGGTTCGTTTGGACCAATGGGGAAGCAACAAGTCACTGATCACAGATCCTTCCTTAAAGTTCTAAGCTGTTGCTGGAACTGACGGAGTTTGCTGAGGACCTCAATTCCATGATGAGGTTCCCCAAAGAGCTGAATGAACACCAGTCACACGCTAAGGACTCGTCATTCAGTTAAAAGATTTATAACATGCCTGTTATAAATCAATTTCCAGCTGTGAAAAGCTTCACTTTATTGACATTCCTTTAAGGAACGTCTTATCTTGAACAACACCACCAGGAGCTGCCGTTACTTTCGGTTCGAGTCAAGGCGCACGTCTGGAGACGCTGAGAATGGTAAACGAACTGACCAAACTGGACCGAGGGAGACTGACCATCTTCACGAGGTAACAAGTCGTCAAATGCTTTGCCAAGGGTACCAACGTGTAGCCGAGTTCAGCCGGAGAGCTGCCATGCTTCTGGTTAAACACATCAAGATAACTCCCTGACTCTTAACTTTTCTTCCTCCATTTTCTCCTCCTAAACCTTTATCTTCCTAAGCCAGAAACTAAGTTAATGTACCTGCAGAAATGAGTAAAATATCATCCTTCACTTGTTCTGTTGTTCCTATATTTCATCTGTGCTGAAGTTAATTATAGGAAAAATAATCAACCAATCATGTACAAATGTGTGATGTAATTTACAATTATGTTAAATAAATGGTCCAGTCCTGCTGTGCCAACATAAGTTTAACGTTTCCTGTGAATTACATCTGGTCAAGGTATAGAATTATTGGTATTAAGCTGAAAAAGAGAGAACCCGTTTAATTAATGATGTAATTTTGTGTCAGTCTAAACCCTGCCAATTTATACATCTAAAATATAGGCAAGTCAGTAAACTGACCTCATCCTATATTACTACAAGAACAATGAACAGCAATGGTAGAATTTCCTTAAACAATAAACAATAAAGAAACAAACAATAAACAATAGAAAACAAAGAGAGAAAAAAAAATATATATTTTTTTTTTTTTTTTTTTTAAACAAAGTATCAAAAAACTAGCAAAACATTATAAGGTAGACGTATAAAATCAAAGACAGGAACAAATCTGCATTTATTATTATTAAATGTTTTAGTGTTTAGTGTTTAGATGGTTACTGTTGCACTGAGGGACTGAGAGAAACACAATTTCAATACTGTGTATGTCCTGTACATATTGCAGTTTTGACAATAAAGTTGACTTTGACTTTGACTAAATTATTCTGCCTTTCGTAGGTCAAATATAATAACATTTCCTTTCAATTACATCTTGCCTAGTCACAATTTTGGTTTAAATCCTAAAAAGAGAGAACCCGTTAATATTTTATGCTAAGACTATGTCAGGTGTAAACCTGCTAATTCTTACTTTTGGAATATTGTACAGTCAGTAAATCTGACCAGTACATAATCCATTACACTACCATGAGAAAGTTATGACACACCTTAGTGACGTAGCCACTTATGAACAGCTGAAAAGAGATCGAAGAAATGGTTACAAGAAGAAGTTAATAGATTGCCCAAAAAATTTGGAGTAGGACAAGGCTATTGACCGTATTCTGTACCACAGATTGTACGCAAGGGAGGCCACGTCTAATCTGTATTGTTTACCCAAAATCCACAGACAAGGTGTACCTTTAAGACCAATTGTTAGCATGATTAACTGTGTTACTTATAATGTTTCCAAATGTCTGATGTCTGTACTCATCCCTTTAGTTGGCAGCTCAGAACACCACATACAGAATACCATGAACTTTGTGGATAAGGTGAGGGATGTCATCATGGAGACTGATAAAACAATGGTCTCGTTTGATGTCACATCACTCTTTACATGTACATGCATTCCTGTTGATGATGCAGTAGAGGTGGTCAGTTTAAGGTTAAAATCAGACACCACTCTGAGCAGCAGGACCACACTTTACACAGAACCATTGTGAACTCTTGAAACTGTGCCTACAGTCAACCTACTTCACATGTGGGGAGCAGCATTATAGGCAGAAACATGGGTGTGCTAAGGGGTCTCCAGTTTCTCCTATTGTTGCCAACCTGTTGAATTATCTACCCAAATGGGGTAACCACAGGACTTGTGGCAAGGCCCCACTGCAGCCTTCACCTCCAAGTGGTGTTGTGAACTGAGCCCAACTCTTGGTTATTATCCAAAACATCTTTAGGACAGTTTTATTTGAGGCTGTGCTGAGATGACGCATCCAGATATGTTAACCACCTCCATCTACAAGTCACATCCTTATCTCACAACGCAACTCGCCCAACCTAGCAGCCGGGGTTAGGTCGTGCCTCACGAGGGAACATGCATTCACGGTCACTCACCTCTGTTGTAGAATGGCTACTGTTATTGATCTGGTAATTTTTAGAATCTAGGAATAATATTCAAGGATGTAGTTGATAATCGAAAGCTAAGAAACCCTCAAAGACCTCGTTTTTAAGTTAACATTGAACCAAGCGCCTCAATTCCATGAACACAAAGTGATGAAATGATGATCCAGTATTTTGCATTTTATGCTTTGATTTAATTAATGATTTGCAAGGGGAACATCATTAGGCACAATTAAATACAATGATTATATATCATAGTACAACGGGTAAAGTCTTCTTCCTCTTCTTCTTTCGGCTTTTCCCTCTTCAGGGGTCGCCAGAGCGAGTCATCTTCCTCTATCTCACTCTAT
This sequence comes from Garcialebias charrua, assembly GCA_038048925.1. NCBI lineage: Eukaryota > Metazoa > Chordata > Actinopteri > Cyprinodontiformes > Rivulidae > Garcialebias > Garcialebias charrua. Next base: position 14,295 of record JBBPBX010059107.1, on the reverse strand, counting down.
CCTCTGCATCCAGTCTTTTTCCTGGCAGCTGCATTTCTAATACCCTTCTACAATATACCAACTGTCCCACCTCTGGACATGTCCAAACCATCTCCGTCTGGCCTCCCTAACTTTATCTCCCTGTTGTTCAACCTGTGCTGTACCTCTGATGATCTCATTCCTAATCTCATCCATCTTTGTCACTCCTAAGGAGAACCTTAGCATCTTCATTTCTGCCACTTCCAGTTCTTTCTCTTGTTTTTTTTCAATGCCAATGTCTCCAGACCATACAACATTGCTGGTCTCACCACTGTCTCGTAAACTTTTCCTTTGACCTTTGCTGACACCTTTTAGTCACAAATCCCTCCTGAAACTTTTTTCCATCCACTCCATCCTGCCTGGACTCTCTTTTTCACCTCTTTCCTACATTCCCCATTTTCCTGGATAGTGGACCCCAAGTACTTGAAGTCCTGCACCTTTGTGACCTCTGATCCTTGTAGCCTCACTGTTCCACCTGCCTCCCTCTCATTCACACACATGTACTCAGTCTTATTACAGCTGACTTTCATTCCTCTTCTTTCAAGTGCATACTTCCACCTCTCCAAGTTCTCTTCCACCTGTTCCTTGTTCTCACCACAGATCACAATATCATCTTAAAACATTATAGTCCATGGGGATTCCTGCCTGACCTCATCTGTTAGTCGGTCCATCACCAGAGCAAACAATAAGGGGCTCAGAGCCAATCCTTGATGCAATCCCACCTCCATCTTGAAGCTAACCGTCACTCCTACAGCACATCTCACCACTGTCCTGCTGTCCTCATACATGTCTTGTACCAGTCTAACATACTTTTCTGACACTCCAGATTTCCTCATGTAATACCACACTTCCTTCCTCGGCACCTTGTCATATGCTTTTTCTAAATTCACAAAGACACAATGGAGTTCTTTCTGACTCTCTCTTTACATCTCTATCAGCATTCTCAAAGCAAAGACGGTATCTGTGGCGCTCTTTCTTGGCATGAAACCATACTGCTGCTCACAGATAGTCATCTCTTGTTTAGTCTTGCTTCCACAAATCTCTCCCAGATCTTCAATCTCTCCCAAATCTCATCAACTTAATTCCTCTGTAGTTGATACAACTCTGTACATCACCCTTGTTCTTAAAAATGGGCACCAGCACACTTTTTCTCCATTCCTCAAGCATTTTCTCACCAGCAAATATGCCATTGAATATTTGAGTCAAAAACCTCACAGCCATCTCTCCAAGACATTTCCAAACCTCCACTGGTATGTCATCAGTTCCTACTGCCTTTTTCGGTCTTCATTATTTTTAGAGCTTTCCGGACTTCACCCTCACTAAACTTTCCCACTTCCTGACACCCAGTTTATATGACCTCTACTCTTATTTCTCTTTCATTCTCTTAATTCATTAGCTCCTCAAAGTACTCCTTCCATCTCCCTGTCACACTCCCCTCACTTGTTAGAACTTTACCATTCCTATCTTTAATAAGCCTAACCTGCTACATATCCTTTCCAGCCTGATCCCTCTGTCTTGCTAATTGGTACAAGTTCTTCTTGCTTTCTTTATTGTCCAATCTCCCATACAACTCATTGTATGCCCTCTGTTTTGCCTTAGCTACTTCCCTCTTTGCTCTATGTCCCATCCAGTGATGTCAGTAACGCGTTAACGCGTTACTCTAGTCGGACCACTTTTTTCAATAACTAGTAATCTAACGTGTTGCTATTTCAAAATGCAGTAATCAGATTAAAGTTACTTATCCAAATTATTGTGCGTTACTTTTTTTTGTCATTTTCTGTAGTACTGTAATTTTATTTTGTCAATGCGTCTCGGGGAGTGAATAAAAAAGACTCAAGGAGTGATGTGACATCTGGTCTATGCAACCTGAGTTTCAGCACGGTGCTATTATCTTGCAGCACGCGTAGCATTAGCATCTTTGCATCTCACCGTGGTCTCCTGTTTGGGAACGTTATGGCTTTCTTGTTAAAAGACGAGCGGAAATCCAAAGCTGTGTGGGGACAGTGTTTCATGGAGACTAGATCTGTAGCAGATAACATGTCTAACTTGTTAACATACTTGAAACAACGTCATCCGAATGTGAACGAAGAAAAGCAGCTTGTTGCAAAGAGCTAACAGCAGCTGCATTAAAACAACTTTCATCAGGTGATTCAGATCAATCCAGATCAACACAAACTGTTTGAGTTTTTAAAGATCTGGATCTACGTCTGAAATGTTGTTGATGTGCCGACTTTAAAGTTATTGAGCCCCACTATGACATCCATCATTTCAACATTTTAGCTAAAAAGTTCAGCACTTTATGAAAAAACTAAAACTGATAGTGTCAACAAGCCCTGGAGCTGATTAAAGCTCTGCCCTGATAATGATGATGATGATGACCGAGCAAGTCAACCACCTCAACCGTTCAAGAAGAGGTATTGTTGTTTTATTATTATTATTATTATTATTATTATTATTATTATTCTGGTGAAGATTCTCAGTCGTCCAGGACATGATGAAATCAAAAAAGGCGTTCAATAAAGTCCAGTTGATCCTGTATTGAACGCCTTTTTTATTATTATTATTATTATTATTATTATTATTATTATTATTATTATTATTATTATTATTATTATTATTATTATTATCTAAGTAACCTTTTTAATTTAAAGTTATAATCTTATGAACTCGTATTTTTTTAACTCTTTGTGTTTTATTTCCAGTCTGGAATAGAGTTAGCAGCTGTCTTCTTCCTCTTCAGGGACATCCACCAGAGATCATCTGTAGCTAAGAAGTCTGTGATGACTGAACTCTGAACTTTTCCAGGCACCTGTCCCACCTGGAGGAGCAGGTCTAAGAAGAAGTTGTTGTGAGTAATGAGGACAAATACAGCCACACTGCTGCTATCTATTTTTACAGATATGATTTTCTCCACTGCTGGAGATATTCACTACAACTACCTGTAGATCTGTGCTTTTAGCAGAAAATGTGGACCAGTTGGTCTTTTTGGACAAAAACTTTAAACGTGATTGGATAGATTGTAAACAGTCTGTAGCTGCTTATTGTTCTGGTTCTGGTGGTTATTGTATTTATTAAGATTTTTTATTATTGTTAGTATAGTTTATTTATCACAAAGAATGCCGTTTATTTAAAATATCATCCAAATGGGTTGCTTTTATTAATTTTTATACAAACATGTTTTTTACTTGACACATTTTCAAAATAAAAAATGTATAAGTCTTTTTTGTAAAAATATTATTTGTTTTGTGAAGTCAAGAAATACACTATTTTTTATATAGAGCAAGTATTTCTTTCAACCTTCATTTATGATATTGAAATCAAGAAATACTACCTTATTTTCTATAAAAAGTATTTATGTTTAATGATCTCAGGCTATTTTATGTTTTATAAAAACAACTATTTATGTTTAATGAAGTCGAGAAAGACCATTTTGTTTTTTGAATATTTTTTATTAGTAATTATTTTATTAAAACATAAAAAAAATTTATGTATTGTGAAAGAGGGTTCTTGTCAGCAGCTGCTGAAAGTAACAAATAAAGTAACTTAGTAATCTACTCACAGATAAACTCAGCTGTTCACCTCCACCTCACGGACAAGGGTCACTCATTTGAGGACCAGAATGTGCACATTTTGGACAGAGAGCACAGGTGGTTTGAGAGGGAGGTGAAAGAAGCTGTGTATGTTCAAAGGGAAATCCCTTCTCTTAACCGAGGGGGGGGGGGACCCTCAGGTTCCAACTTTAAAAGACATATAATGCAGCTTTAAATCTGATTCCCAGACAGTTCACACCTGTTGAGAACAGAGTAGCTGCTTCTGTGAATTAGAGTAACAAAGACCTTAACAACCCCCCTACTGTTAAGGTGTGATATGTTGATTTGTCAGTCAATTTACAAAGGATGGGTATGTTATCTCACCCGCTTTGGATGTTATCAACCATAAAATGGGTGCTATCATCTGTTATCTCCCCCATTCGTAGCGGTCAGTATTTTTGTTGGATGTAACTTCATAGTTTCATTCTGAATTACTGTACCTACTAGTAGGTTTAAAGGTACGTTGTCACCGTTACAAGCGATGACAGCAGGCTCTGTCTTTAGCAAAGTCTTAAAGTCTCGACTAAAGCCTCTGGCGTTAGGTTTAGGGTTTTGGTTAGGTTCAAGCACAGAGGTAACTGGGTTAGGTTTAGGGTTGGTCCTCTGGGTCAGGTTTAAGGTTAGGTTGAGGAAAACAGTTGTATAAGCTGAAAAAAAAAAACGCTACACTTCCGGGTTGTCGGAAACACGCTGCCTACTCACTCAAATACAAACACGATGCTAACATTAGCTTGTATTTTTTTCTTAGACAAACGACCTGATAACGTTATGTTCATCAGGTAGATTGCGACCTATTCGCCCATACGAATGGGGGTGATAACAGTTGATAACACCCATTCTATGGACTGACGACATCTGAACCCGCTGGTTATCTCAGGTACGTGTGGGCGTTATTTCAGCATCCAATTTACATAGGTTGGTACGTGGCATGTCAGCCTGTATATAACTTCACTGTCACACAGGCTGCTCCTTTGAATTGAAAAAGCCCTTTGGATAGAGGGTGAAATGTTTTCTGTAACAAATAAAGTCCAGTTGTTTTTGTATTGAGCACTTGTTCTGATTTTATCATGTCCTGGATGACTGAGAATCTTCACCAGCATATTGCTAAGCATTTTGGGAAGGATACCCTAGGAGCAATGCAGGAGTTTGAGAAGATGGCAAGGAAGTTTGCAGACTACAGGAACCATCTTCGTTTCAGTCTGAGATGCAGACAAGAAAATTTCATCCCCAGCAGTTTAAAACTCATCCCCACAATCAAAGGACATAGAGCTGAAGGAATTCTCCTTAAAGCTCAAAACAAGCTGCTCTGTACGAGAATAAGACAGATCCACTTCACCATTGAAGCTCTCTCACTCAAAATGGATCAGACCTTCCAGAAACTGTCTACTCTTCTACCACTACCTCTGTTGGAAGAAGTATCTTGTTTTGTTGAAAAGGCTCAACTATCACAACATCAAAAAAGCAAGGAACACCAAAAAAGTGAGTTTCTAAAATTACAACAGCGAGCGTTCCTCCCATCACAAAATATCAGTCAAGATAAGGAGGTGGTCGCCAACACAAATACTCAGGAACAGTGTGTTAGAAATTTGTCTAACAGGACCTTGACACAATCTGAGAAAAACGTGTTGGCTAAAGGACTGTATTTTGCAATCTCCCCACATGAAATACCTGTTGTGGAACTAATCACAGCCACTGAATCTGTGATTAGGAACAACAATTTGACTGAAACAGAGGCAGAACAACTCCGAACGAAAATATCAGCTACCCTCTCCAGTAGGGTTGTGCATCGAGAATCGAGAATCGTTCGGAACCGGGACTAACTGTCCGGTTTTCCCGGAATCGTTCAAAATATTAATTGGCAATTCCTATGTTCGATGCTAGTTAGCCGGCTGGAAGTAGCCGCCAACACCGAAGAAGAATCCATCGGAAGTGTGCGTCCGTGATCGAAAGCGTGGCTTAACTTTAATAAAAATGACCAGTCAGGTCAGTGCAGCACTTGCAATAATTTTCTATCATGCAAAGGAGAGAAGTAAAAAAGTGTCCCGTCTTTAACGCGCTCCACTGGATTATTTATTTTCGCTTCGTGTCCGACCGGAAGTAACAGTGGTCCGTCTGCAAAACGCTCTGCCGGACTTTTCGCTACGTCCTCTTCGGCTCCATCAGGTAAATAAATAAACTATAAACTATGTCTCATACCAACATTAAGGCAGCTAACAAGTTATATTCCACTTAAAGCGGCAAGTCAGCTCAAATACAAACACGATGCTAACATTAGCTTGTATTTTTTTCTTAGACAAACGACCTGAAATGGCTTCACAGTGTTCACCAGTGTCCAAGGTAAATACGTCAGTGTGACTGAATGAAGACTGCCACAGAACAGTTACAGCATATGTTGTGAAAAGGTCACATCCCTTTTCAGATGTGGATTCAACTCCTGCCATGGATTGCACTTACATTGCACTCAGACACATCACTAGTTAAGCAAATCCAACACTTATTAACATTCTTAATCCATTTAAAGTTCTCTCGGTGTCTTTTAAAATGTTTTAATGTCTTTAGTTTGCATTATTATATAATTTCTATGTTCTCTTTCATTCCATTGTGAGTGAATGTCACAGTTTGAAGAATTATTGAATAGGTTAGTTAGGCAATAACAACAGAGCTAATAAATGTACACATTCTCAGTCTTAAACTTCTACATCCCCCAGGGTGCATAACACACACACACACATATATATATATATATATATATATATATATATATATATATATATATATGATATATATATATATATATATATATATATATATATATATATATATATATATATATAAGTATAAAATCACACTTACAGTATGTCAGAACACAACCTGTCCCTGCATAACATTTTCCACATGTGAATCTGTTACAAGAGCCATCAGCCAAGCCAATTAGATTGGAATGTTTGCCATTCATTCGCAAACAATGGACACAAGTCCCCCAGCATATCCCCCCCAAATGTATTCTCCTACTACAAAAGCCATCAGATTTACATGCAGAAGGAAAAAGTCTCCAGGCATGCTTACTCAAGGATTACAAATTCCTAAAAAAAAGAGCCATTTGGCTAGGCTCTGGTAAAGATTGTACTGATTTAAATATCCTGGGATTTCCAGTGTTAAAAGACGAAAGAAACAGGTCGCATTTTTGAGCAGAGTCCTCAAGAGTTTGTTTAATGGGATTAAGCAAACGAGTTATTGTGGAGAAAAGCTGTTTAGAGTTTCCAGGGCAGGTGTTGATGATGTTAGAATAATATTTGGAGCGTGCTTCTTTAAGAGAATAGGCGTACGCTTTCTGATGTTCTTTATATGCCTGCTTATGCACAGAGAGACCAGATGATTTTACACGTCTCTCAATAGCACGGCCAGTTGCCTTCATCTTGCGCAGCTCATCAGTGTACCAAGGGGCTGAACGCGAGAAAGACACCAGTCTTGTCTTCAAGGGGGCGTGTAGGTCCAGGAGCTCCCGAAGAGATTGGTTGTAGTAATCCACAGAGTCATCTGCAGAAGGATGATTGACAGCGGTCAGGGTGTGAAGATCAGCAGACAGAACATCAAGGGAAATGTTTTTAAGGTCACGGAACTGGATGGGTCGTTTTGGGTTTGAAGCAGGCGAAGATGAAGGCACTTCCAGGGAGATGACCCTGTGGTCTGAGACACCCAGGTCATATACAGATAAGTTATTGATGAGTACAGTGTCTGTAATCACCAAATCCAGAGTATGCCCCCTGCTGTGCGTAGGGGCGTCAACATGTTGAGTGAGATTAAGAGAGTCCAAAAGAGACTTAAAATCTGTTGCCAGAGGTGAAGATGAATTGTCCACGTGGATATTTAAGGCCCTGTTTACACGGACACTGTGTGGGGGAAACCATGGGCGTAGCCAGGGGGGGTTCGCCCGGTTCGAACGAACCGCCCACTTTGCCTATGAAGTCCCGTCTACAACTCCCGCGAGACTGTGAGGGGAAGACAACGTTCACTCCGTCCTGGCTTGGAAGGCAACACGGTGGATTCAAACGGTAAAATTACATTGTGGTTTTTGATTCAACTGTTCATTTGTGTATTTTAAGTAGTACTATTTGATGTTAGAGAGATTAGAAGTGGGTCACGTTTTTATAAGATATGGATAATGCTAAAACATGCTAAAGCTAAGCTAAGTAGCAACGATTTTCGCCACGTTTTTTTTCCTTGTTTTTGGCTATTTCCGCCATGTTGGGAACAGTAATTTATCTGAAATTAGTACCAGTACGGCCCCATTCTATCCCTAAAGCTAAGTTTACAGTGATAGGACAGATAGTTACTCACAGGAAGCCTGAAACTGAGCGTCCATGTTTTTCTAAACAAAAGCTACAGGCCTCAGGCCTAGTTTGGACAGGATACAAACAATAACTTAGCAGTGTTGAATATAATATAGCCTATTTGGTGAAAAATAAATGTTTGGATAAATTTTCAAAAGAACAAACATTCAGAAAAACTGTTTTTGTACGTAAGACAAGTAAAAAAAACGTTTTCAAATAGAAACCCAAAATGTCTTAGCAGATCTTACTAAATTGTTTACTACATACTTAATATTATGTTAAACTGTTTTTCAGGTTTCTGTGCTGGATACCAACATGGGTAGGTGCAAGCAGAAGGACAGAGAGGAAAAGAGCAGCGCTTCAATGTACAACTTTGTTTCAAAGAAACAGAGTTCCAGGTAAAATAAATAAATAAAACAGATCTTCTTGTAAAATAGATTTTGTCAATAATATGTCTTAGAATGATTTCAGGAACAAATGTTTTCTTATTTAGAATGTATTTCTGTATTTCTGTAAATTCTTTTAGCTAAATATTAAATCTTTTGATATGATTATTTAAATGCTAAAAGTGTCTAAAAATATTCTAAAATCTCTTATTCACGTGTCATATCTTAGATGAAGACCGTGCAAGTTTGGTGTGTACCAGTGCTTCGAATGATGAAGATGGCTGCCCCTGAAGTAAGTTATTTTGAAGTTAAGCACCTGAGAAGCCCATTTTAGAAATTGAATGTTACAACATTACTATACAGAACATTTTGTTTTAATAATTGTTCTGCTAGGTACGGCAGAGTGCCTGGGTCACAGAGGCCGAACACCCCTGCAGGTTCCATTAAAGAGTGTGACCGAGACCTTTACCCCAACTTGCACGTCCTACTTCAACTGGCCTACACACTGCCTGTGACCTGCGAATGTGAGCGCAGTGCCCTTCGTCGCTTGAACAGCTACATGCGGGCATCAATGACGAAGGAGCGTCTCTCACTGGCACTACTTCACATTCACTACAGCAAACACATTGACCTTGAGAGCGTTGTTGATGTGTTTGCAAACAAACACTCGAGGAGGATGGAGCTGGACTCACTTGTCTATCCAGAGACATAAGATGTTGGACAGAACTGTCTTATGCAATGTAAATAAAGGTTTTGCAAAACTACATTTGTCTTGAGAAATTTTAATGTTACTCTAGGGGTCTGCAACCTTTTCGATACAAAGAGCCATTTCTGCTCCTTTATTCACTAAATTAAACGTGTCCGGAGCCACAACACCTGCTGCAACTGGGATTCTCAACTGGTGGCCCACGGACCACTTTAAGTTTGTTAGAGGACATTTTTCTGGCCAGCAGGAATGATTTATAAAACTAAAAATGTCTAATGATTTTTTAACATTTACTGATATTTTTACATTTTAAGATAAAATAAAAGACAAGATTCTTGTAAAGAAGGAAAAATTAATATAGTTTTGCCCAGTTTCTAAAAACTAAAACAAACAATGCAGGCCTATGTGATTTTTTTTTTTTTACTAGAAAAATTAAGTATCCTACTTAAAAGAAATAAAGCATAAAGTGAAAGTATGTTAACTCCTTGTAATGTAGGAAAACTGCTAAAACTAACCCTTCCAGTTATAAGAACCAATAAAATTCAGTTTTGGTCAAAGCTTGAAAGAGCTGCTGCAGAGGGACCCTGAGCTGCAGGTTGCAGACCCCTGGTCAATTGTTTTTGTGTACATGTGAATTGTATTGTTGTATTTTTCAATTTATTAATTTCATTCATAAAAAAACAATGTCTAACCACAAAGCAAAGTAAAAAGATTATTTATTTTTGCAATTGAAGTTATATTATTTGTTGTGGGGTTAGTTTGCATTTATGTTAAGGAGTGGTACTGTGCCTTTAAGAGGATGACGTCATTCGTTCTTCTTCGGTGGTATTTTTTTTCTGTGTATGTTCGGGTGGGACTCGGAGTACCGTGTCTCTGGGATGAGTTCTGAATAGAAGACTGGACACACATCCCCTCTCAGTGTGTTGCTCTTTCTCCACTAACAAAAACCACCTATTTGGTAAGATTTACCTCACACAGCATTGTTTTAACTAGCTAGCTAATTAGCTTGTTTACACGTTTGAAGTAACGTGTACCACCGCCAATGAACCAATCAGAGGTCCATTTTTTCTTCAAACGAACCGCCCCTCATAAAATCCTGGCTACGCCACTGGGGAAACGGATGTTTGGGGTATGTTAATTAGGTGAAAAGTTTTGAGTTGACACGGGCGAATTCTGTGGATACGACTCTCTCCCCCTCCACCCCCCGTCCTCATGATTTCACTGTAGTTACCATGCTGGGCCATTAGATGGCGCTGTGATTTTTGGAACCTTCACTACTGCGCATGCGTGCTGCCTGAGGTAAACAGAGCAGCCGAGGCAGCCTGCCTCGTCTGCTTTCCTCTCTGGCTAAAAGTTCAGCTAACTAAGTTGTTGTCAACAAGTTAAAAACAAGTTAAAGCTGGAATTTGGATAAGTCAACAGATTTGACACCAAGTGGGACCGCTTCATCTAACAAGCTGCACACCAGTTGCTGACTGGACCGGAACCACATCAACATGTCTGACTTTTGTCCGTGAGAATCAGCTGATTTCCAGCAGCGCTACAAGGTAAACAATGTTCTTAATATTGTTTCCTTGTGTTTAGTTCGATCACAGAACAACCAACTGAGGTTTTATTTTTATTTTTTTCCTGCGAGGTCGAAGCTGTCGTTCCACGAAGCGGATGACCGCAGTCGGATGTGGGTCCAGTTTCCACCAGGATGAACAACAGAGTCCAGTTCATTAAAGTTCGGTTAACGTGTTTTTAAAAGTGTTCAATTTAATTCTCAGTGTTTGTGACATGAGTTTGTGGTGTTGGATAAATAAATAAATTAAAAATCAACCTGGTGTCTTCATTTTCAGCAGCATGTTAGGCATGACGTAACGAGTCCAGATAGCTTCATTTAGCTCAGATAATTTAAATATCTCCCACGCTAACATAAATACTGTTTATTATTGTTAAACTGTTAATATATAGCACATTTAGTATGTTATAGTGCAGCGTGACACATGAAATGTCCGACTGCCTCGTTAACAGACAACTGGATCCAGGCAGCTGGCTCTCTTCCAACACAGATGCAGGTAAGGTATAGAATAATTAAATATGAGAATCAAAATATATTCCATCAGCTATAAAAAGTTGTGCGTGTGTCCACTGTCCAGTCCACCACCATTGTTAAAATGCCGGCTGTCTGCGCATGCGGGCTGCGTGCATGTGTTCAAACAAAAGCTCCGTGGGAGATGTTTACATTATCAGCGGGGGGTCTGCGAAAAAGATCCACCCTGAGAGCTGGATCAGAAAAGCATCGGATGCAAAGAGGGGGGCCAGTGAACTCGTGTAGGCGATAAGCAAAGACGCAGAGAGAAGACAGATGAGACCATTTTAAATGACATTTAATCATATTGTTTGATATATCTTTTACAACATTACAGTAACACTTGTTTTCAATTTTAACCACAAATATAAATAGGGTTGCCAACTCCTTGATAAATAAATAAGGGACACCTCTCGGCAGGGCTGGTCACCCCATTTAACACCCCCCCCACACACACACACACACACACACACACACACACACCCTGCCTGCCCCTCCTCACTTTGAAATCAACCTGAATTCATTTGGATACGTGTTTTTGAATTATAAAAATATGTATAAACAAATTATTACACAATTAACCATTTATTTTTAGTGCAAATAGAATTGCCAGAAACAAACATATCTTTTGAAAATTATGTATCTTTCTTAAACAGACCTCTGTCCTGCTTAATAACTTAAAACAGAATTATGTATCTTTCTTAAACAGACCTCTGTCCTGCTTAATAACTTAAAACAGAATTATGTATCTTTCTTAAACAGACCTCTGTCCTGCTTAATAACTTAAAACAGTATTAAATAACAAAAAATCAATACGAACATTCTGTAATAGTGCATTTAGTGCAACGTGCAAATAAAGTTTGTAGTAAATTTGTAAACATAAACACATTGTGCCTCAAAGGCCATGGCTTTCCACTTGTAGTAAAAATAAAAAACTTGTAAACTAAACAGTGGAACGTTACATTATGGAGTCAACCTATTTTTTCCATTTGTATTTCTGCTGAGATCGTGCTGCAGCAAGGAGTGCTCTGTTTTTCAGTGCCAAAGAGTAAAACTCTGAGCAAGACATTTCATAATTTAGACTGACAATGAGCTCACTTGAGCTCAATGAGGGACTGAGAGAAACACAATTTCAATCCTGTGTATGTCCTGTACATATTGCAGTTCTGACAATAAAGTTGACTTTGACTTGACTTTGACTGACTTCTAATTAGTTCAGTAGAACATTTGTTTCGCACATCAGTCCACTTATTTTTCATGAAAGAGAAAATCCTTTCCACAAACCCAGTGGAAGATGGGATGCTGAGGACAAAGGATACAACAGCCTGGATGTTGGGGAGGTCAGCTGCCTGAAGAACTTGCATCCACTTCTCTGCTGTTCCCTGGGACTGCCACCTTTCTTTCTCCTGAGGTGAGGTGGTGAGGTGGTCTATCAGGCTGTTTGCAGTCACACATTCCTCATACAGCTCATCCATAGACATGTTTAGCCTGCCAAAAGGTGTTAAAGTTCATTAGTGACACATAGCCTAGGTTATGTAGTGATAAATAAATGGAAAAACGTGTATTGTTTATATTTATAATTTAGCATTGTATTTAAACTACATTTTGAAATGTATTTATTAATTTACCTATATGAACTGTGTTTTTTTAAAGATGGACAAGGTTGTATGTTTGCATAGTGTAAAGTAAATTCACAATTATGTATTTATTTGTACGTGTCAATTGTACACTTTTGTTTATAACTATCAATAATTAAACATGGTTCACCACTACACTGGAAATTATTGAATTTTTACCTGCCAACCAGGTGAAGACTTTCAGTGATCTACTCCACTTCCTCAAAGGATATTTTTCCAGATGCCAGAGAGAGGGGCTGAAGGTGAAAGAGCCAGTTTTTCTCTGATTTCCCTTGTTTGAGGCATCGGTTTGAAGAGAAAATGGTAGTGGGTTCTTTTCACTTTTCAATTTTTGAACCACTTCCTCTATTGCTTTTGGACACAAGACATCTGTGACCACTGCCTCAGCCTTTGTCCTCCCACAGGACATCTTCTTGGCAATGCTGGAGTCATTCAGTGTTTGAAGAGTCAGTTTAAATCCACAATCAGCTGAATTGTAACTTAAAGCATGCTTCACAGTATGAAATATATGGGCTATTTCTGCAGCAGTCACCTGTAATTAAGGGACAAAATAAAAAAATTACTTTATAAATTTGTGTAATTTAATTTTTTATTTATATAATTATTTTTTAATATATTTTATGCATTCATTTTTCAATTCTACTTGTTTATTACAATAATATGATCACATTTTTGGCCTGCTCACATTCATGCTCACACTTTTACGCATTAAACTTATCCTTACTCTCCCCCCCTTTTTTTATTTGTACATACCATATCTGCCTCTGGTGTTGCCCGGTGCAGAACAAATTGGTCAAGGGTTCTCCTGGTTTTGTTGTCTTTCACGTTTCTTATGTGTCCAACTGCAGAAGCATGCTGTTTCACATCAAACTGTCCACCGTGGGCTACAGAAAAAGTACGCTTGCAGACAGTACAGTTCGCTTTGTAGCCATTATCATTCACGCGTTCCAGCCACTTCCTTTTCCCACTCGACTCTGTATTTTTGCAGCCGTTTCTTTTTTTTCCTGGGGGGAGTAGTCAGGCTCGAAGGTGATTCGAAGGTGATCTATGTTCACTGTTTAAATCCCCTGAATGTTTACCGCTCGCGTCCATAATGCCTTCTTCTTCAAATCCTGTCGCTGCCGTGTCTTCCGTAAACTGCCAAGACTGGACCAATGAGATGAGACGGATTCTGTAGTTTCAATCACGTGTGTAAAAGAGCTGTCAGCTCATGGGTCAGAGCAGCTTCTTAACCATAAAAATCGACATAAAGCACATCATTATTTATCAACTCCATTGATGTTGACAGAATAGTTTTGATTCTCACGATATTACGGGACAAAGTGTGTCCCGCTACAGATCAATAAGGGATGCGTACATTTGTTTCTAAATACGGGACGATTCCGTTTTTCAAGGGACGGTTAGCAACCCTAAATATAAAGGTTGTAGGCATTATATTTTACCTCTCTTTTTCTTTTTGGCGCCACATTGTGTGATGTGCCCCCTGGTGGACAATGACTGTAATAGCAAGGGCGTTGTAACTAATTTCATTTGGTAATATTTATTTTTGCACA
>JBBPBX010059106.1:0-11748 GCA_038048925.1 Garcialebias charrua | reverse complement strand
ACAACCTGTTAAAATACCGCAGAATTCAGGAAATGGCATCTGCTTTATTCAAAAATTTCTGAGGGAGGACCCCCAGACCCCCCACCTACCAGTGTGTCCCCCATATGCTTCCGACGCCAATGGCCACCACCACGTTGCTAAACGAGTACATATATGAAGTCATATAGTTTTCAAAGTGTGCTCCACTGAATGAACTCAGTCGGTTTACGTTAGTCGGGTGATGGTGGCCTGGGATGGTATCAAATTCCTGGCCTGGATTATTGTCCCAGTCCACCCCTGTTAGTGGCACATCATCAGTCAGAGTGAATTCAGGAGAAAGGTGATAAAAAAAATATTTCCAATTACCACAAAAGTCTTTGTTCAACACTGGGAATTGGAACCTTTCTAGTACTGTATATCGCTTAGCAGGAAATGACACCTTGAGTTTGCTTCAAAGGGATCTGCTCAGGCGTGACCCTTGCAGTTGGAAGGGAAAGCAGTGTTTCATCGCTCTGCTGGCTCCATTACAACTACACCTCTTGTGCACTGCAGGCTCCTGCTCCAGTCTGACTGTGCAGTTCAGTTCACAGCCACCTGATGGCCCTTTAAGCCCAGAGATCCAAACCCACACCTTCCTTTCTTTCTTTTTATTTATTTATTCTCTCTTTTTTTTTTTTGGCCACTGTCGTCATCATTGCCCACAAAATGGATGACAGCTTTTAGAAATGCCAGCGTGCGTCACGACTGTGAGGTGCACATGCAGTGCCATTGACGTTTACCATTACCTGTTTTGAAGCCTCAGCAGCCTGAGTCAGAGGAAGATTAGTCTGCATTGCCACAAGTCCTCAGTTAGACTGCAGGACACATACAGTTTGTTACACAGGAGATTTGAAACATTTACCTTTTAGGAGTTGTCGTTTCATTCAAGAAAACAACTGCCTTTTTTTTGTTTAATATAAATTCTTATTTACAGTTGTGCTCAAAGTGACATTTTTCTACATGACATTAATTTCCATTCATGAGTAAAATTACTTGTTCTTTTTATTTTGCAATGATGCACTCACTGTCACTGCCATGAAAGATGGGTGATCATGTAAATGTATGTGTGTGTTTGTATCTCTGTTAGCAAAATATTCCATAAACCACTCCATTAATTTTTTTTTTTTTTTCCATTTATAGATGGCCTCCCTTCACACCTTATAGCCATCCTCTCACTCCAATATGTATATTTTTTTTTTTAATAGAGAGAAAGAAAGAAAAGAGAAAGTGAGACAACAAAACAACAATTGTCCACAGAAAGAGCACAAGGCAAACACACCAAACCTCCGTCCACAATCCTGCAAAGCACATGACAGAACACAACAACGAAACATACAAGCATAAAGACTGATAATATTCATGACCTTGCAAATATTTCTATAAATACACATACCCATACCTACAAATATATATACAATATACATACATATATATTTATATTCATTTATATACCCATCTACATACATCTACTATACATCCCTGCATCCATTTGTGTGTGGTTGTGAGCATGCATAAGTGAATGAGGTTCCTCCAATAGAACATTTAGTAGCGACTGTGAAGCATCAGAGACCCGTCCCCCCTCCACTCCATTAATTTTAATGAAATTCGCATAAAATAGTCAATGCATTGACATCTAAGTGATTAACTTTCGGCGTTAACTAAATTCAATATGGCTGCCACATTGAGCTGAAATTATAAACAACAAAAATGGCTATAACTCAGTCAACTTTAAAGATATTGGGCTAAAATTGTGTATGGAAGTAGCTGAGCATTAACTCCAAAACATACTTTTGAGTACAACTTATTGCACAACATCTTTGCTTAATATCGTGACATTAATTGTGAAGCTAACCCTGTTTGTCTGTTAGCAAAATATTGCATGAACCACTTTGCAAAATGGAATGACACTCTCAGAAACTATTTTTTTACCTAATCACATACACATGATTAACTTTTGCAGTCACCAGTTCAAGATGCCCACCACAGCTTAGCGATTTTAGTTTGTAATAAAATGTATTTACCTCAGCAAATATTATAGGTGCTTAGCTAAAATTAAATGTGGTAGTATTGGAGAGCCTTTCACAATTCACAATCTAAGCACTAACAGATAATGCAATACGTGGCAATAGTCAACTGTACATGTTAAACATTTCAACATTTAACAAAAATGGCTATAACTCATCCGTTTCTCATCACAAGACGATAACTCTGACTTGAAAGGCAGCAGGTGATGTGCATTCCTTAAAGAACTGCTGGTCTTGTAGTGCGAGCCATCGTCTTGCTCTACAAGCAAGACTTTTCCTGCCTTAAACCATTATTCTCATACTAAACAAGACATGCACACAAATAATTTACAAAATGAAGACAAATGAAGAAGAAAGGATGCATGAGGCAAAAGGCCTGTAGAAAGACTAAAGCGTCTGAGTGGATGTTGGTTGTTTCTCTTGATTAAAGGACTCATGGAGATCTCTGCATGCGTGCTGAGTTGGTCTGGAGCAAGGTGGAAATTATTGCACCTGATGAGATTATATCAGGAGCTGCACGGCAGCAAATTAACTCAGTATTTGCCAGGAGGAAACTCCAGATGACAAATGTTCTTGTACACTTGCGAGCTGTGCAATTAGAACATGCACCATGGAAAATGTTGTGTGCCATGTGGGTTGTTGACATTGACTCAGACCTTTTCATGCTTAATGGATTCCTCACCATGCAGGGAGGCAGCAGTGGTCCTAATACATTCTTCTATCCCCCAAATGCTTTTTGCACACATGGGATGACACTGGGACCTCTCGCCGCTCTGTCTTTTCCTCCCTTAGCAGTGCAGCACTGCAGTGCTTCTCTGCACATGCTCAGAGAGAGCCACAGCAAGTTTGAGCTCACTGGAATTATTAGCAGCCCTGCATCAGACATTCATGTAGACCTGCAAGCCAAAAATGTCTATCTGAAGAAGAAAAGCTTAAAATGATGCTGAGGTGGGCACATTCTCCCTTAAAGTGATGACCGTTATCTTATTTAAGAATACTTTTTAAAGCTGTCTGTCTCAAGGTCACTCTGTCTCCCAGGCTCAGTCTGCTCAGTCTGCTCAGTCTGCTCAGCGCAGAATGACACACCATGTTTAAGACTTTAATACATCACCATTAACTCTTACCATGGAGCTTGTTAGTAAGGTGCAGTGATTTCAGAGTGTAAGATACATATACAGTACCGTATTTTCCGGTCTATAAGTCGCACCTTTTTGCCTAATTTGCATGCCCTGCGACTAATACAGAGGTGAGACTTGTTTATGGATTTTTTCCCATATTTTTAGACCAATTTTTGGTTCAGATATGACCGTTTTTCATTTTGGCAAAAAATGGTGCAGTACCACTTTTGTCCGCTAGGGTAAACTGACCGTTCCCACCTTATGTGTCCGACGGCAGCCTCCTCTGGTCAGACTGACTCTGTCGCAGCCCGGCCTCCTGCTCTGGAGGTATGAACTATTGTTAGCTGTGTTTGTTAGCAACGGGTACTATTTATCTACGGTAAATAACTCATGAACTACAGGACAGATTTTTATCAAACTTACAGAAAGTAATCACAACATGGACATTTACAAACTGTTACCTGTATGAGACATTTGAGCTAAAATTCGATTTATTTATAATTTATTTTTGCAGCGCACGCAACGGTTTGGAAGAAGTCAAAGCGAAACAATTTAAATCCAGCTGATTTGACCATTTCGTGAATTTATTAAGGAACGGTTAAGCTCAGGAACCCTTGTGCTGTAATGTCAGCTAAGAAATATGAAATTTTAAGTGTTTATTTTGCTAAATTTTAAAGAAATAAAGCTGTCCCACCTGTGCGCGTGCACATGGCAAAACTACTTTTTAAATCCAGCTGATTTGACATTTGTGTTCTTTTATTAAGGAAAAGTTCAGCTAAGACACATCTTTCCTATAATTTTCAGCAAACAAATAATTGTTTTTATCGTGTTAATCTTGTAAGGTCCTTCCGTGCTTGCTCGCTCTGTGGCCACCATTTTCAGCAGGGCAAATGACGCGCTGACGCATCGCGGTGACGCATAATAGATGCGACTTAAATAGAGGTGTGACATGTTTATGGATTTTTCCAATTTATTGCCAATAATTGAACAAAGCGACTTATAGAAAGGTGAGACTTATCAGGTGGAAAATATGGTATATATATATTAGTCAAGCCCTCAATCAGTAGCAATAGACTGCTGTCAGCTTTGACAGACAGCAGTATTTACAAAACACACACACACACAGTACAAACCAAAAAAATCTATGGTAATTGCATTCTCCTAGCAGTTATGTACACCAAATGCGTTGTCATTTTGTAATCTGTAACACAAAACCAATTTCAGAAAACATTTTTTTTAAACCGGCATGAATTGCACATTACTTACATCTGCTCATTTTGACTGGTTGCATTTTAAATGGCTTGCCACACAACTACAGGGCAATTATATACTTTTATAATCATGAAACTGCAAGAAGGGCAGCAAGACTCGCAGCATTTAAACTGTTTTATCATGGTGTGGATAGAAAGACAAATGGAGGTCCTGAAAGAGGAGCTAGGAAAGGAAAATTTTACACGACAGTGGTGAGACCAGCTATGTCGTGGTCTGGAGACAGTGCATTGACAAAAAGACAGGAGAAAGAACTGGAGGTGGCAGAAATGAAGATGCTGCAGTTCTACTTAGGAGTCTCAAGGATGGATACGATTAGGAATGAGATCATCAGAGGTACAGCACAGTTAGAGAGGCCAAATGAGATGGTTTGGACATGTCCAGAGGGGGGACAGTGGGTGTATTAGTAGAAGGATGTTAGAAATGCAGCTGTCAGGAAAAAGACACAGAGGAGATATATGGATGCAGTTAGAGAGGTCATGAAGGTAGTTGGAGTGAGGACAGAGGATGCAGAGGACAGAGTGAGATGGAGGAGGATGACTCGCAGTGGCAACACCTGAAGAAAGAAAAACCAAAAGAAGAAGATGCACGAAACTACAATACGTTTCTTGTTCATAATGACATAAACCCCCCTCTCTCATGTCTAAAGATAGATTTCCTAGAAAATAAAACCCATCTAGTTCTCTCTGCAGTAACTTGGATCATTTAAAAATAACCACATCATAAACCTCACAGCTGTTCAATTAAGACTGCAGGATTGTGGGGGACACACCCCACATGTTTCCCATTTCCCCTGTTCACACCAGTGGATTTATGCGACTCGAGTGCACCTTTAGAAACTTGTCCGCCGACTCCTCTCATTATCTCGGTTCTGCCTTCACTGTGTGCGATTCTTCATGCCGTCATTCTAAAGAACTGATCAGAGAGTTTCTTAAAGCACATCCTGGTGACCCTGACCAAATGAGGAGGGAGGTATTGTCATGGTCTGGCAGTTCTCCTTTCATTCCTCTTGCTTACCTTCTCCTCAACTGTGGTGTGTGTGTGTGTGTTTTCTTGTCTGTCTCTACTGTCAGTCTGTGTCTGCATCTTGATGTGGCCAGCTGTCCTGCTGCTGCAGTTCATTACTTTGCACACCTGTGACTCAGTGCTCCTCTCCCAAGTCCATTCTGACCTTATCTCCACTCGTTACCAGTTTATCACTTCACCTCATGCCGTGCATTGACCGACTCGAAGAAACTCACCCTGATATGTGATACTGATTTAGCTATAGGTCGATGTTTCGGTTTTGTGCTCATTGTTCTCTTTGGATTCCACCTCAAGTCAAATGTATGTCGTATTTCGTCACCGTATATATTTGATCCATCCTTTTTTGAAAAAGATCAGCTAGTCTGCTTCAGTTTTCTGTCGTTAAACCTACAAGTGCCTGCCTCTGGGCCCTATAAAGATATGCTTTTTTAAAAGTAGTTTTCAAACCAGATTTGTCTTGAAGCTACATTCAGAGAATGGACCTAACAATTCTGTTACAGTATACTGCTGTGGGTTGGCTCCACTGCCCCAGTTTTTACAAACCAATGTAAACATTTTTAAAGTTTAATCTTGAATCATGGCATTGATTGACTTTTATCAGAAAAACAAATGTGATCAGGCTTTTCTTCCTGGACAGGATCACTGAATAATTTAGGTATTTAGAAGTACAGTACAGCCCCTTATTCTCTCTGTATTACGACCTATGTAAAAACGGAGGTCCGCCACTCCAGTAGAACTTCCCAAATTAGTCAAATCAATGTTTAGATATTTTATAGCTGTTCTTGTGGCACACAGAAGCTGTTTTACCAAGACATAATTGAGTTTTTTTGTTGTTAACAAATCAAAGTGATGACCCTTGAGAATACTTGAGAAGAGAAAATGTTAAATCTACAGGTATTATAATTTTATCTAGATGTTTATTTCCATCTGCTGGTGTGTTTATGTGTTGTAACCAGGCAAAGTAAAGCTATTGGAATACAAACTGTATATCTGTGCTGCTCACTGTTGTGGCAGCAGGTTAACGTGGTTTCCTTTCTGCCAAATTATGAGGATATTTTCCTATGTTGTGATTCTGCCTGCACCAGCAGGTAACTTGTGATTCACCTTTGATGGATGGAGATGTTCTGAACAAAGATCTCTGCTTTAAAGCTGAACATCGGTGCTGAGTCACTGCTGACATCCTCATTATGAATACAAAAAAGAAAAGCATGGTTCTCCTTTACATATCTTCCCACTGCTCCACCTGGGTCTATTCCAGGTGCGATGGGTTAAATGCAGAGAGCCAATTTCTTGTTTTAATGGAAACATACAATGATGACAACACATAGCACTTTAATATTATTATTATTTATAAAAGTCATGTATGACATATGATCACATGGTCTGATCACATGGTTGGGTGTTCCTACCCATGAAGAAAAATATTAATGTTAGGGTTTTTGGTCTCTTCAGAATGTACCTAATCTGATTATGACATTTAAAGTAACAATATAATAATTGCACTTAAATGATAGGTGTTTTCAAACACCTAAAACAGTTTTTACATGATTCATGATTTGTAAAAACACATTTGATCCCACCCAGAGTGTTCCTTCTGATCGAGTTCTGCTACCAAGCTGTCATGTTTCATGTTACTTAATTGTTTTCATGTCATGTCTTTGTTTCTATGAAAGGTTTTCCTTCTCACGGCTCTCCTTACCCAGGACTACTCATCCCTTAACCAGGCTCACCTGTGCATGTCTAATTATCTCCACTTGTGAACGCCAGGATGTAAACTCCTTCCAGCCACAGCCCGGGTGCTAGATTATCTGAAGCTTCATGCAGATAAATTTGGCATTTTCATGTCTAGTCATTATGATCACGACCCTGTTTTTGCCTTCTGAACCCCTGCTCGTTGCCTAAGCAAATAATTAATTTGTTTACTTAGGGTAGGATGCACGTTAACCATACCAGAACTGTTTCTCTGACCTCACCTCCCCTGTTGCTCATGTATACTGTATTTTTGTTTTAAAAGTAAATTTTGTAAATTGCCTTATTCTGTGTTGGCTAGATTTTATTTTATTGGAGGCCAAAAAAAAAAAAATCAAATATTTACACAGGCATAACTAAATCTTTATTAAATATTTAGTTGCCAAACAGAGTAACATTAATAATCAAGAATAATACAGTCCCAACTGAAATTACAGAGTGATTAATCATTAAAGTCTTCTTCAATAAATATGTTTCATACTGATGAACAGAAGAAAAAAATATATATAAAAATGTCTATGAACATAAACATTGCTATACAGTAAAAGCAAAATTATACATTTGATCATATCAAAGTCAAAGTCAAAGTCAACTTTATTGTCGGATCTGCAATATGTACTGTACAGGACATACACAGGACCGAAATTGCGTTTCTCTCAGTCCCTCGGTGCAACAGTAAACATCTAAACATTGAAACACTGAAACATATAATAATAGACATAAGCATAAAATAGTAAAACTAACACTGTCCTGAGTTTTTTTTTTGCATAGTGGTATAAGAGTATGAAAATTTACACCAACTCTAAAACTAAAACATTAAACATTTAATGAACATAATACTGGCCTGAGTTTTTGCATACTAGTATAAAAAAAAGAGTATAAAAAGTATAACTAAAACAAACTAAGGGTTTCTAGCATATGCAAGGAAGTGTCAAGAACTTTAACAAAGCAGCATTAATTGAAGCTAATGGACACGTTGATTAAAACCATGATTTGACTCTGTCATCATTAAATTGTATTTACATTTTTAGACAGTAGCCTATTTGTTTGGCCCTGGAGTGAATTTATGACTCAGTTGTGGCAACATGCACCAGTAAACATAACGTCACGCTGTTTTGTGGTGAAGCTATTACCATACTAGGTTTCCTGTTATTACCATGGGATTCAAACATGTGGAAAACTGTGACAGTCTTCATTGATTTTTATACTCCAGCAGCTGTTACTTTCAGAGATCCAGGTGTCTTTTTATAATAAACACTATAGACTTTTGGTATGTGTGTGGATTGAAATTAAACTGCATGTAAATGTCAATTTCCACACAAAGAGGAGGCAGGCCTCTAACAAGCTGTAAACTCAAGTGTGTGGTCAAAGACGTGACCTCTAGATTAAGTAATTTCCCACTGTGTGTCACTTTTACTGAATTTATTGTTTGATTTGGAGCGTGTGTAAAACTGAAATGTTTTAAGTAGACTTAACTACTAGTGACTAGACAATCTGATGCAACGATCCATAATATTTCTATTTGAGATCGCAGGAAGCAGATATCTTTAATGGTTAAAGGGTGAGGGGTGGGTACATCTTGGACAGGTTGCCAGCCCATCACATGACTAGAACAGAGACACAAGGTGAAAAACCTTCACACCCACATCTGAGGCCTGTTTAGAAGTCAGTTACCCAGCATGCATGCTTCAGATTGTGGGAGGAAACTTAAGTTGTTGACTCTTGCTCAGAAATCAAAACTTTTTTTTCCTCAGATCTTCAATGTTCACTTGTGTCTAAATTATGACAATTTTGGCTTTACCGTGTAAAAAGACAACTGGTAGTAGTTTTTATTTTGGATTGATTATAGACGGGTTGTATAGTCTCCAGAATTTTCTTGTTACTTTCTGCTGCCCAGAAATATGCACACTGTGTGCATTCATTACATGTAATGTTCATTTGTTCACTTATTCTAAGCATGAACTGCTGCGTTAATCAGAGCCGTAAGAAACAGAATATATAAAAAACCAAAAGATAAAATCCCAGCAGTGGCTGAAACAGTATCTAGTATAAAACAGGTCTATATACGTGTTAGATCCATCTTGCTAAGGGTTGTGGGTGGATGGAGTCTGGACTGTGTGTAGGAGGAAGGAGGCAGGTGCATCGCTTCAGGAAACTTATAGAAGCTGTTCCCTCAGGCTGCAACCCACTTCATCAGGTATTTATCCTTCTCATTGCATTAAAGTGTTTTATCCTTCGTTAGTATGCTCAAGAACAATATTTTCATGGTTTGAAATAGTTTCTTAAATAAAAACCTACTAAAACGGTAACAGTTTATCACAGTTATAGTTTTATCTGAAACCACTTTTCCAGCTTTTTGCCCCACCTGACTGTGCAGTAGAAACTAAAAACAGACTTTTGTGTGTTCAGTCAGTGCTGATCCCTTTAAAATGTTACTGAACAATCAAAAATCAGAAATAAATGATTTTACTTTTAAGTGCATAAGTTGAATAGAATTTATTTTCACCAGAATCAATTTTTTTGTTTTTCTTGGTTGACCGTGATATAAACAATATAACTTTATGACTCCATATATTTACTGGGTTTTTTTTAAAGACAATTTTAAAAGCAGTTTCAAATTACTCACCTGCAAAAGGCTAAATTTGAGCATAATTTATGAAAATAATAACTAAAACTTGAGGTGTTCCTGGGTTTAAAAAAAGGTCCCTTCAAGTCTTTAAAAAAATAATTAAAACAAATATTCCAGTTCTCATCCCAAAATTCAGAGATAAATGCTGAAACAGCACACATCACTGCCCTCGTATAAATCTTTTCATGCAGCTGAACAGCAGCTTTCATCAACACTTCAAATTACATGTCACTCCAAAATCTTTTGACAGCTTTGAACTCAACAACATCTACTAATTTACACTTTTACTCATCAGGCATTCACTGCTCAGTTTGATTTATTACGCAGCTCTGTGGTGGTATCTGCTGGGTGATAGGCAGCTGCCCAGAGCGGCACGAGACCCCAGCACTGCCCTTGCCCTCAAAATAATAAATCGAATTATTTCATTTAGCCTGTTTAGTCTACATATTGGTTTCCTATCGCCTACTTCCAGGTGCAGGGCGTGCAACTTTTGCTGACACACAGATTGTGAAAGAAGGGGAGGGGAATTCTCTCATTTCCATTGCTGGGCCAGGGATGCATCTAATAGTGCACCTAATACAATTACTTTGCTTAGTAAATCACACCATTGATTACTCCCAAACAAAGCACATTTCATTCATAATATATTGTGAATATAGCCAACAATTCACAACTTATTTGTGTGAAATTGCTGAAAAAATAATATTGAAATGAATCCGTAAACCAAGGAAGGTGAATTAGTTATGCACTAAGTTGTTTTGACTCATGTTGGACAGTGCTAACCTCCACTCAAACCAATTTCACAGATGGAAGATGGACAAGAAGAGGTCAAAGCCAGCAGGTGCCCAGTTTGAGAAAAATAAATAAGCAGAAGAGGAAAAATGAGCAAAACAGGTTTGCACAGCCACTGACGCAGATCACTGCTATCTGCGTAATCACCTGTCCAGCTGACTTGTCGGAGGCGTTGACTGGAATATATTTCTCTGCTCTGGACAAGCTGCCAGTCACTGACTACAGCTCGCCAAAACCTTCCCACTTATCTTATTTTATTAATCATGCCTCCAAAAATGACACCTATTGGTTTGTCATGAATTTTAAATGTTAAGGCAACAGTTGGCTGATGACAAATAAAAATTGTGTAGGTGGAGGGAACAGCTCAGTGGTTTTTAAAGATGTGACTCTTTCCAGCTGTTTTTCAGCCTTCTGAAGCCCACAGTCAGAATACTGCATGGAGCATCATGAAGGAGAAAGGGATCCCAAACCTCCACTTAAAAAAATTAAAATAAAAATCAATTTCAAGCATATTAACTTATGAATGTGTGTTCTGATTTATTTGTTCAGGTGTAAATGGTTAATCTAGTCTTGTTGTACATGTTTTGAGAACATTTAGGCAGCAAATTAATTCCCAACATCCGTTTGAAAGAAAACATTGCAGAGCTTTGAGTTATTTTCACAAAAGGAATTAGATTTTAAATGCAATACCTTGTTAAATAAATTATTTAATGAAAAATTGCTTCAGAATTTAAACAACAGAAAATGTGTCATAACATTTGTAGAGTTAAAAAAAAAATCTGAATCAGCTTTATTGTCATTGCACCGAAGCACAACAAAAATACATTTCAGTACAGCCTGTCCAAGTCAAACATAAACAGATGTGGGAAGACGGAGGTGTCTGAGGCCGCGGCCGCGTGGGAGGTGTTGCCATTTTCGTTACATAGGAAAAGATAAATATGGGGGGAAGGGGAGGTATTAAAAAACATATCTCGCTCTGTCCTAGATGGGACACTGTGTGAAAGTTGAAAAAAAAAAAAAAACTCAGCACAGAAACAGCAACATACTGATGACATGTTAATAGAGAGTCAGAGTCAGAGAGAATTTATTGTCATTTGCACCGCATGTAGTACATGAGTTGAAA
>JBBPBX010059105.1:0-21881 GCA_038048925.1 Garcialebias charrua | reverse complement strand
GCTGATCTGTTTCATGTTGCTGCTGATCTGTTTCATGTTGCTGCTGATCTGTTTCATGTTGCTGCTGATCTGTTTCATGTTGCTGCTGATCTGTTTCATGTTGCTGCTGATCTGTTTCATGTTGCTGCTGATCTGTTTCATGTTGCTGCTGATCTGTTTCATGTTGCTGCTGATCTGTTTCATGTTGCTGCTGATCTGTTTCATGTTGCTGCTGATCTGTTTCATGTTGCTGCTGATCTGTTTCATGTTGCTGCTGATCTGTTTCATGTTGCTGCTGATCTGTTTCATGTTGCTGCTGATCTGTTTCATGTTGCTGCTGATCTGTTTCATGTTGCTGCTGATCTGTTTCATGTTGCTGCTGATCTGTTTCATGTTGCTGCTGATCTGTTTCATGTTGCTGCTGATCTGTTTCATGTTGCTGCTGATCTGTTTCATGTTGCTGCTGATCTGTTTCATGTTGCTGCTGATCTGTTTCATGTTGCTGCTGATCTGTTTCATGTTGCTGCTGATCTGTTTCATGTTGCTGCTGATCTGTTTCATGTTGCTGTTGATCTGTTTCATGTTGCTGCTGATCTGTTTCATGTTGCTGCTGATCTGTTTCATGTTGCTGCTGATCTGTTTCATGTTGCTGCTGATCTGTTTCATGTTGCTGCTGATCTGTTTCATGTTGCTGCTGATCTGTTTCATGTTGCTGCTGATCTGTTTCATGTTGCTGCTGATCTGTTTCATGTTGCTGCTGATCTGTTTCATGTTGCTGCTGATCTGTTTCATGTTGCTGCTGATCTGTTTCATGTTGCTGCTGATCTGTTTCATGTTGCTGCTGATCTGTTTCATGTTGCTGCTGATCTGTTTCATGTTGCTGATCTGTTTCATGTTGCTGCTGATCTGTTTCATGTTGCTGCTGATCTGTTTCATGTTGCTGCTGATCTGTTTCATGTTGCTGCTGATCTGTTTCATGTTGCTGCTGATCTGTTTCATGTTGCTGCTGATCTGTTTCATGTTGCTGCTGATCTGTTTCATGTTGCTGCTGATCTGTTTCATGTTGCTGCTGATCTGTTTCATGTTGCTGCTGATCTGTTTCATGTTGCTGCTGATCTGTTTCATGTTGCTGCTGATCTGTTTCATGTTGCTGCTGATCTGTTTCATGTTGCTGCTGATCTGTTTCATGTTGCTGTTGATCTGTTTCATGTTGCTGCTGATCTGTTTCATGTTGCTGCTGATCTGTTTCATGTTGCTGCTGATCTGTTTCATGTTGCTGCTGATCTGTTTCATGTTGCTGCTGATCTGTTTCATGTTGCTGCTGATCTGTTTCATGTTGCTGCTGATCTGTTTCATGTTGCTGCTGATCTGTTTCATGTTGCTGCTGATCTGTTTCATGTTGCTGCTGATCTGTTTCATGTTGCTGCTGATCTGTTTCATGTTGCTGCTGATCTGTTTCATGTTGCTGCTGATCTGTTTCATGTTGCTGCTGATCTGTTTCATGTTGCTGCTGATCTGTTTCATGTTGCTGCTGATCTGTTTCATGTTGCTGCTGATCTGTTTCATGTTGCTGCTGATCTGTTTCATGTTGCTGCTGATCTGTTTCATGTTGCTGCTGATCTGTTTCATGTTGCTGCTGATCTGTTTCATGTTGCTGCTGATCTGTTTCATGTTGCTGCTGATCTGTTTCATGTTGCTGCTGATCTGTTTCATGTTGCTGCTGATCTGTTTCATGTTGCTGCTGATCTGTTTCATGTTGCTGCTGATCTGTTTCATGTTGCTGCTGATCTGTTTCATGTTGCTGCTGATCTGTTTCATGTTGCTGCTGATCTGTTTCATGTTGCTGCTGATCTGTTTCATGTTGCTGCTGATCTGTTTCATGTTGCTGCTGATCTGTTTCATGTTGCTGCTGATCTGTTTCATGTTGCTGCTGATCTGTTTCATGTTGCTGCTGATCTGTTTCATGTTGCTGCTGATCTGTTTCATGTTGCTGCTGATCTGTTTCATGTTGCTGCTGATCTGTTTCATGTTGCTGCTGATCTGTTTCATGTTGCTGCTGATCTGTTTCATGTTGCTGCTGATCTGTTTCATGTTGCTGCTGATCTGTTTCATGTTGCTGCTGATCTGTTTCATGTTGCTGCTGATCTGTTTCATGTTGCTGCTGATCTGTTTCATGTTGCTGCTGATCTGTTTCATGTTGCTGCTGATCTGTTTCATGTTGCTGCTGATCTGTTTCATGTTGCTGCTGATCTGTTTCATGTTGCTGCTGATCTGTTTCATGTTGCTGCTGATCTGTTTCATGTTGCTGCTGATCTGTTTCATGTTGCTGCTGATCTGTTTCATGTTGCTGCTGATCTGTTTCATGTTGCTGCTGATCTGTTTCATGTTGCTGCTGATCTGTTTCATGTTGCTGCTGATCTGTTTCATGTTGCTGCTGATCTGTTTCATGTTGCTGCTGATCTGTTTCATGTTGCTGCTGATCTGTTTCATGTTGCTGCTGATCTGTTTCATGTTGCTGCTGATCTGTTTCATGTTGCTGCTGATCTGTTTCATGTTGCTGCTGATCTGTTTCATGTTGCTGCTGATCTGTTTCATGTTGCTGCTGATCTGTTTCATGTTGCTGCTGATCTGTTTCATGTTGCTGCTGATCTGTTTCATGTTGCTGCTGATCTGTTTCATGTTGCTGCTGATCTGTTTCATGTTGCTGCTGATCTGTTTCATGTTGCTGCTGATCTGTTTCATGTTGCTGCTGATCTGTTTCATGTTGCTGCTGATCTGTTTCATGTTGCTGCTGATCTGTTTCATGTTGCTGCTGATCTGTTTCATGTTGCTGCTGATCTGTTTCATGTTGCTGCTGATCTGTTTCATGTTGCTGCTGATCTGTTTCATGTTGCTGCTGATCTGTTTCATGTTGCTGCTGATCTGTTTCATGTTGCTGCTGATCTGTTTCATGTTGCTGCTGATCTGTTTCATGTTGCTGCTGATCTGTTTCATGTTGCTGCTGATCTGTTTCATGTTGCTGCTGATCTGTTTCATGTTGCTGCTGATCTGTTTCATGTTGCTGCTGATCTGTTTCATGTTGCTGCTGATCTGTTTCATGTTGCTGCTGATCTGTTTCATGTTGCTGCTGATCTGTTTCATGTTGCTGCTGATCTGTTTCATGTTGCTGCTGATCTGTTTCATGTTGCTGTGTTCATTCATGTTCATCTGCTCATACAGACTCATGTTCGTGCTGCTGCTCAATGTAATGTTTTTATGCTACTAGCACTTAGTGTATTTTTAGTTGATGTTTTTCTTAGTTCATATCTTAGATGTTATTACTGTTTTCATTTTACATTTCATTGTTGGATGTAACTGGGACCCTGTGTACATAATTTTGTTTCATCACATGTTCTACATGTGGTGCAAATGACAAATAAAGAATCTTCAATCTTATCTAAAAATGATGCAGAAAAACTGGTTCATGCATTTGTCACGTCTAGACTGGACTATTGCAATGGTTTGTTATCTGGGTGTCCAAATAGTTCTTTAAAAAGTCTTCAGTTGATCCAACATGCTGCTGCCAGAGTCTTAACTGGAGTTACTGGGAGAGATCATGTCTCTCCAGTTTTAGTTTCTCTCCACTGGCTCCCTGTCAAATCCAGAACTGAATTCAAAATCTTACTTCTAACCTACAAAGCCCTCAACAACCTAGCTCCATCTTATATTACAGATCTTATTGTTCCATATTTTACTAACAGAGCACTTCACTCTCAGACTGCAGGTTTACTTGTGGTTCCTAGAGTTTCCAGCAGCAGAATGGAGGAAGATCTTTCAGTTGTCAGGCTCCTCTCTTGTGGAACCAACTTCCAGTTTGTGTCCATGAGGCTGACACATTGTCCAGTTTGAAGACTGGGATTAACACTTTACTTTTTCATAAATCCTATAGTTAGTGTTGTCTTGTTCTGCTGCTATAGACTTAGACTACTAGAGGACAAACTGACCTCATTTCTTAAATGAATTGTTAAAATTGAATAGTTTTCATTTGATACTATTTCTATCTTAACATGTGATTCTTGACCTGCCATTGTGTATCTGTTCCTACCAAACCCAGCTGGTTGAAGCAGATGACGCTTGTCCTGAGCCTGGTTCTGCTAAAGGTTTCTTCCTCATGAGGAGAGTTTTTCCTTTCCACTGTCGCCTTCATGCTTGTTCAAGATGAGAGTTCTGTGATGGAGTTAAACTCAAAGCAGTCTGCTCCTCACATAAATTATGTTAAATTATTATTTTTTAGATATGAATGTTTCTGTTCAGTGAACTAAGTCGACTTCTGTTGTGATTTCGAGCTTTAGAAATAAACTGAATTTAATTTAATTAGAAATATAACATAATTGAATTAAACTTAAAACATGCAAGTTTTCAACAGAGGTGTCGCTGCTGGACCATAAATGTGTTTCTGGAGAAGGAAGGTCATTAGAACAACAGCTCCTTCTGGTTTTCTCCTCATGGGAACAAGTCTGAGAAAGAACCAGTGGTTTGATAAAACTCAGATGTTTCCAAGCTCAGGGCCAGACTGAACAACAGGCGTTTCATAGAATGCCTCATTGAGTCCATGTTTGGCAGGCGTACAGAAGAACCTCTTGATACACTGTTCTTAACATGGAGAGTTTGAGCTCAAACAAAGGATATTTGTAAAACATGACGTTTGTTCAGAATGGATGAATCTGATTTTAACAGTTTCAACACAAATTAAAGCTGCAAGCAGCATTGAGGCCCTCACAGCAAAGTGCCGCTCCGGCCTTATTGTGGCAATCATGGGAGCTCCAGCTAATCCGCCCGGTCGCTGTCTCGAACGTTCTATTGCCTAGCCCGCACCCGTTCGCCAGGGTCAGGGCCGGATTAACAACCCCAGGGGCCCCTGGGCACCGAAGCTCACAGGGCCCCCTCCCTAACCTAACACCCATTTTACTATATATATATATATATATATATATATATATATATATATATATATATATATATATATATATATATATATATATACTACTGTATTGACTACTACTATATACTACTGTATTGACTGTATTGTATATATAATACTACTGTATTGACATCATTCAGCAGCAAATCCATCCATCCATCCTTCATCAGCAAATGATGTCAAACATGAACACTTCTGAAAGAGCAGCAGCTACTGCATTGACATCAATCAGCAGCAAACCAGTAGCAAATCACATCCATCAGAAACATGTTGCAACCATAGTGACACCAGTGCCTTGGTGTGCAGTCCATGTCCACGTGCATGAAAAACAAGTCCATGAGCTCTAAGAAAGCTCGAAGCAGCAGAAAAAGAAAAAGAATTCCCTTACTTTGATTGAAGTGTAGGTAGACAGTCTGTATGATGTTTTTCTCAAGTTCAAACCTGGATCACATGGAACTGCTTAGCCATTGCTCAACCATGAATGATGGGAGCATTTGAGGCCAGGTGTGAGTTCAGGTGTTCTGTTGGGGAGGTCAGCTGCCTGAAGAACTTGCATCCACTTCTCTGCTGTTCCCTGGGACTGCCACCTTTCTTTCTCCTGAGGTGAGGTGGTGAGGTGGTCTATCAGGCTGTTTGCAGTCACACATTCCTCATACAGCTCATCCATAGACATGTTTAGCCTGCCAAAAGGTGTTAAAGTTCATTAGTGACACATAGCCTAGGTTATGTAGTGATAAATAAATGGAAAAGCGTGTATTGTTTATATTTATAAATTTAGCATTGTATGTAAACTACATTTTGAAATGTATTTATTAATTACCTATATGAACTGTGATTTTTTTAAAAGATGGACAAGGTTGTATGTTTGCATAGTGTAAAGTAAATTCACAATTATGTATTTATTTGTACGTGTCAATTGTACACTTTTGTTTATAACTATCAATAATTAAACATGGTTCACCACTACACTGGAAATTATTGAATTTTTACCTGCCAACCAGGTGAAGACTTTCAGTGATCTTCTCCACTTCTTCAAGGGTTCTCCTGGTTTTGTTGTTTTTCACGTTTCTTATGTGTCCAACTGCAGAAGCATGCTGTTTCACATCAAACTGTCCACCATGGGCTACAGAAAAAGTATGCTTGCAAACAGTACAGTTTGCTTTGTAGCCATTATCATTCACGCGTTCCAGCCACACATGACATCCTCCCGTCCATCTTACAGTAAGGTCTGTTAGCATGTTAGCTCGTTGCTCCTACGGTCCAGCTTCGATGTTTCTGCCGTCTGGTGACACCATTCCTTTTCCCACTCGACTCTGTATTTTTGCAGCCGTTTCTTTTTTTTCCTGGGGGGAGTAGGCTCGAAGGTGATCTATGTTCACTGTTTAAATCCCCTGAATGTTTGCCGCTCGCGTCCATCTTCAAATCCTGTCGCGCTGTGTCTTCCGTAAACTGCCAAGACTGGACCAATGAGATGAGCCGGATTCTGTAGTTTCAATCACGTGTGTAAAAGGGCTGTCAGCTCATTGGTCACAGAGCAGAGCTGCTTCTTCTTCTTCTATTGTTTATTGGCGGTTGGCGAACTTATTTTAAGCACATTACCGCCACCAACCGGACTGGAAAGTGTGCATTGCCGTCTGCTCCCAATCAACACGTCATGTCAACAAACTAAAAGACACTTATGAGAGTTGTTTTTGAAAAACAACTTTTTATTTTATTTGGGTTGGATGATAAGGAAAATTGAGGACAAAGCCTTGTTTTATCTACGTCTAGCGACAATAAATAAAAAAATAAAATAAAAAACTTTTCTGCCAGGCTGAACTACTCTCTGCTGGCCAGCAGAGGGCCCCATTGAGCTGTCGGGCCCCTGGGCACTCGCCCGGGGTGCCCGTATTGTAGATCCGGCCCTGGCCAGGGTGCGCATTTGCCAAATCTTCTAAATCACCTGCGAACTCAGGAGCTCCAGCAACGCCTCCCGGTTGCAATGGTGAACACTCTCATTCCGTTCCTGCACACGTCCACCAGAGTGCGCATATGTCGAATCTTTGAAAATCACCTTCCACCTATATCAGTACGAGACCAGCTGCAAGCCTTAGAAGTCTGGCTGAAATCCGACCTTCCAGACGGGAGTTATTGTGACTTCCTGTTTTGTGGCAAATGTTTGAAGAGCACTTCCTTTATGCTTTTCAACATGTCTTGTGTGGTAATCAACAGTTAGCTAATTACAGTTTCAGTCTTATATCTTACACAGGGCGAAGCTGGAAGAGTCACCCAATAATCGATGGTTTCTTCTCTGAGTGAGTGGGTCTTAAGTGATGTCATACATTTTTTCATTCAACCTTTATTTAGACAGATAAGTCACATTGAGCCTCGAAGACTCATTTACAGGTGAGATCTGCTAGACAGACAAAAAGTAATGAAATTAGACACATTAGGAAATGGAGGCAATCAACAATTCCAATGTGTCTAGATGTGCTCACTGGTTACACACAATAAATCTGGAACAGATCAGATGATCTATCACTGAGATATAACGTTTGAATAATGTAGGGGGCGCACTGGAGTCAAATGTTAAACCACAACATAAATGTGTGTAGAAGTGCTCAGTGATGATGCACACTAAATCTCGTCCAGATCGGATGATGTATCAGTGAGATATAATTCTAGTAATAATATAGGGGACACTGTGGAGGGTATTGTTCACTTATCATGATAATAATTGATCGTAGTGATTTTGGTGCACCTCGGTTCAAATTGGTGGAATTTAGAGCTAAACGTATGGCGATGGCATCACATCTGAGATCGTCACGCCACCACGCCCACATCCTCCAGCGAAAACTGTTTGTAATTTAAAGTAAGTCAGACCAACTTTATTATATGTCTTCTAACACAGGATCATCCTTATTAGTTCAAGGGTGTCAGAGAGGGAACATTCCAAGTAAAAAAAGTGACTTCCTGTTCTGAAGGGGCGTGGCTTTGATGACATCAGAATATGATCACAGAGGATCGTTGGGCATCCAACAGGGATGACTCATGGCAAGTTTGGTGCATTTTGGTCTTTCATTGTGAAAGTTATAGCGTTTGGAAACTTACGGTGTGAAGCGCAAATTTGAGACCTGGCCATGCCCCTTTAACATCTAAGAAAACGCAAGCTTTAGATAACTTTTACTCCACAATGTGTTAAGGGCATATTAACCAAGTTTGAAGGCAATCCATCAAAATCCTTAGGAGGAGTTTGTTAAAATCGGCAATTAAATTAGTTTCTCAATAACAAATATCTTACCTGCTGTAGATAACTCTTTAAAGAGCCTCATTTTTGAGAAACCAGTGCCTCAACAACAAATATCTTACCTGCTGTAGATAACTCTTTAAAGAGCCTCGTTTGGAGAAAACAGTCATTTTTGTTGAAAACATCCTGAGACAGCAGAGAGGACGTGAAGCAGAGTGACGGGATGTGAAGCGCAGAGGATCAGGATCATCATTGGTGTCTGTTTCACACTGCTGTGAGCTGTTTGTGGATCAGACGAGCAGAGAGTGACGTGTATCGCTGAGGATCAGGAGCTGCGTTGCTTGGTGCTGTTCATGCTGTTGTCCCTTTACTGACTTGTAACAGGCTACAACCATGCCCTTAATTTCAGGAGGCTTTTCTGGCAGCTCACTCTGCTATTTGCTACAAATTGCCTGTTTCTTTCCGTTGATTCTGGATCCAGCTTGTGTTCACCATGGCCACATCTATTCATATTCTCAAGGGGGCTGTACCCCCTCACACAAACTGCAGTTGGGCCTCCACAACGGAACTGTTTGCCCACTTAATTTGTGACACTTTATGGTCCGAGACTTTTCTGCAACATTCATATTACTGTCATTATTTTCAGTTCTCAGACTACCTGGAATCACGGAATCTTATCAACACATCTGGATTTGCCCATCACTGCAACTTTCAATGTTTTTGGTTTCTGAATGATCGTGTCTTCATCAATGTTTCTCATGGTTCAATTATGGGTGCAAAATGTCACACTGTTAATTCCTGTAATTACATATCAGTGACATACCTTGGCTCTCGACGGAGGCAGTCGCTAGTCCTTCCCTCTCCCGTCCTTCCCCCCCCCTGCTGCCTGCAGCTCCTCAGCTAAGCACCTCGAACGCAAATTAAGATGGATTGGAGGTTTGGGCATTCGATTCTACGAACAAGATTTCTACAGAAGAACGGCAAAGGGGAGCCGGTCCACCCTCACAGAGTGAAAGAGGATACGCCATGGATTCCTGTGGGTGTGGATGGTGTGCGTCTCGCTCTCTGTGCTGTGCTCTGTGGAGGTGAAGAATCTGGATTATATTGGATTATGATGGCAGCGCTTTGCTTTTTGGCGTTTGTGGAGCACTGGTCTATCGCAAAAGAGGGAGACTTCAGCAGGACTTAATGCCTGGAGCACCCGACGTCTGGTCTGCGCGGTGACCTCGAGAAATCAGCTGTTTGCGAGCTTATCCAGAGGGTGAACAGATCACCCACGGATTTGGACTCTGGACGCTGTGGTCAACATCAGAAATCAGCTGTTTGCTAGCTTATCCAGAGGGTGAACAGATTACCCTCGGATTGGGACTCTGGACGCTGTGGTCAACATCTGAGGTCAGAGCTTGGATCAGTGGAAAAAGTCCCGAATTGGATCACTTGGAACAGAGTCGCCCTTACAGACTGAAGGCTACAGAAATTACAATGTGAGCCTGAAGTGAAAATATTTGTCAATTCTTATCTGACTCCCTTGGAAACAGCCTTGAAAAAGGCTGGATATCTAATTTCTCCTGAGATGTGCTCTACTGTGGACAAAACAGCTGCTCTCTTGTCTTGTCTGCTACCCCCCCCCCGGAGAACTTTTCTATGAGCGTTATCGGAGGCCGGCTGGTCAGACTGTCGCTATCTGGTGTCTCATGGACAGAATCCTCCCTGCCTCAGTCTCAACATGCAACATGTAACTGTCTAAATGTGCTTATTGGTATAGTTTTTACTGTGTCATGCGGTGTCTTGGCAGACAAAATGTGATACATTTTTTTTAATACCAACGCTGTGACCCTCATGGTACTTTCCTTTTTCACACCTTTGACCTTCATCCCGAAACGGATGAGAGAGGCCGCGCTGAAGAGCATGTCATGTGTTCTGAATAAGCAGCAGCTTTATACACTCATTCCATCTTCAGGATGACTGTGCGTACATAATCACGCTGTATTGGTGACAACTGGTGCAATGTTAATAAAAGCTCTTGAATCTTGAATCAAAGAAGTCAAGTAAATGTCTGATATTAATGTTGTTATTGATCTCAGGGATTCAGCCCAACCCAGGTCCCATCACTAACTACAGTACTCCCAATGGGCCTCATGCAAGAACCGTTCGTACGCACAGATTTGTTCTTAAACTGTGCGTACGAGTGATTTAGGAGCATTTGTGGCATTCAACAATGTTTTCGTATCCTAAGATTTTTTTCAGATACGAACAAAATTTACGTGTGGTCCAGACCTGTCGTATATTTACGAGCAGCCAGTCTGCTGTTATCCAGACGGATTTTCTTCACTAATAACTTTATATTTCATTAGTTTGAAGATATTTTGAGTTGAAAATGAATCACAATCTATAATTATGTTGAAAAGAGGCTGTTCTGTTTGAATTAGAATTATAATATTAAATGCGACCCAACCCCGCGATAAGCGGAAGAAAATGGATGGATGGATAAATGCAACGACACAAATTGGTTAAATTAAAATAAAGCAGCTATTAATTTTGTTGTATAGCACTACAATATTAATATGAAGTTAATTGAAGTTTCGAGACATTTTAAAATGCTTTGGTTCAACACTTGCATGTGGGGGAGGGGTAGCGGTGCGCGACAGCTCTTCTGAATAAGTGAAACTATAATGTAACACAGTTGTTTACACTAAAATTAAAAATATTTGACCAAAGAAAAACCAGAGCAGGGCTGGAGAGATAAATATGATTTTTATTTCTGTGACTGTACAACCCACGGGAGACATGACATTACCTGTAATGAATGAATGAATGAAATGTGCTGCACATTTCATTCCTCGGCTTTAAAGCAGAGTCACAGCTGACGCTGCTAAAAGTTACAGATTTATAATATTATAATATTAACTGCAACGACACAAATTGGTTAAATTGGTTAAATTAAAATAAAGTGGCTTCACACCCACCGCCGCGGCCCGGACGGGTCGTGGAC
Organism: Garcialebias charrua; assembly: GCA_038048925.1. Taxonomy (NCBI): domain Eukaryota; kingdom Metazoa; phylum Chordata; class Actinopteri; order Cyprinodontiformes; family Rivulidae; genus Garcialebias; species Garcialebias charrua. Next base: position 10,724 of record JBBPBX010059105.1, on the reverse strand, counting down.
GAGTACGCGGGTACTCGGGGGCCGCGGCGGGTCACGGCCGAGCAGGACCGCCACGCCGCTGGGTACAAAGTTCCGTGGGCCGGCCGCGTGCCGAGGATCGCCGAGCGCCCCACGTCGACCCCCGTGCGCCTCCCGCACGTCGCGCCCGGGCCCACCCCCCCTGCCCCGGGGATGGTCCGTGCGCGCCGCACGTTTGAGTGGGTCCTCGGCTTTAAAGCAGATTCACAGCTGACGCTGCTAAAAATTACAGATTTATTTATTTAGTTAGTTAGTTATTTACTCTGAGAGCAGAACTTCAATCTCCGCACCAGTAAAGTTCTTCTTTATACTTCTCGCTGTCATCTTTATGAATGGACACTTCCTGCTCTCTGAGGCAGGAAACGTAGCCTTATATGGTGTTTTGAGGGGTGGGAATTATGTAAATGACCTCTCCGCGTGCACGAGCAGGTGGATAGAACAGGTGCAATTCATCATATTTGCGCAGCTCATTTACACACTTTTCCTGAGGATAGAAGAGTTTGTTGAATCTGACGTGACATGTTCGTACGAACGCTTCGTATGAACAAAAGTAAGAGAAATTTAGGATAAAAATACGAACATGTTCTTGCATGAGGCCCAATTAGTTTAAAAATAATTCAGGTCTCCATTTCCTGCATGTAATAATAATAATAATAATAATACATTTTATTTGTAGGCGCCTTTCTTGGCACTCAAGGTCACCTTACATTGTCAATCATAAAAAATAAAAATAAACCAGACACATCATAAACACAGAAAAAACAAGTAAAATGAATAAAAAAATAAAAAAATAAAAATAAGACAATGCAGTTGTTATCATGTATAGGCTACTTTAAACAGGTGAGTTTTGAGTTTGACTTTGAAATGTGGCAATGAGTCTGTGTTGCGAATATCAGGTGGGAGTGAGTTCCAGAGCTGGGGAGCAGAGCAGCTGAATGCTCTGCTCCCCATAGTAACAAGACGGGCAATGGGAACAATGAGCTGGATGGAAGAAGAGGATCTGAGGGTACGAGCAGGTGTAGCAATGTGAATAATGTCTGAAAGGTATGGAGGAGCAAGGTTGTGGACAGCTTTGAATGTAAGGAGGAGTATTTTGTAATTGATGCGATATGGGATGGGAAGCCAATGAAGCTGTTTTAAAACAGGTGTGATGTGATGGATTGAGGGGGTCCGTGTAATGATACGGGCAGCTGAATTTTGGACCAGTTGTAATTTACGAAGGGTTTTCTGAGGTAGGCCAAAAAGAAGAGAATTACAATAATCTAAACGAGAGGTGACTAGACTGTGGACCAGAACAGCAGTGGAGTGAGGAGTGAGGGAAGGACGGAGACGATTAATATTTCAAAGATGGAAGTAGGCTGACCGAGTGATATTATTGACATGGGAAGAGAAGGAGAGGGTGCTATCAATGATGACACCCAGACTCTTAACCTTGTGACGGTTTTATTAAAAGGGGTGCCAGCCAGGTATCCCTCCTGACAGTTAGGATGACCAATTTTGAGTTACTTTTGTATTTTTTATTTTTTTTAACCTGTCACACAAGGACCATCCACTTAATGGTGTTGACCCTTTACAATTTGAATGACAAAAAAAACCAACAAAACTTCATCCTTTTTTCTTTTACACAAAAAACAAACAAAACATCTTCCACATAATTTCACTTTTTTTTCAGGTTTTATATTTTTAAATGTCCATAAACAAAATAAACACAAATCCCCCCACACAAAAATAAGTTCTCAAGTCTTTTCTTGTCTTCCACAATCAACAGGTCAAAGGTTCCATATATTTACTGCTCCCATATTTTACTGCTCCACAGCAAGAGAGGTCTCAGATAAAGCAGAATCAGAAATCCATAGGTTGTTTTTGTTTTTGTCATGAATAATGAACTGGGTGACGTCACACGCTTCCAGGATCTCCGGATTCACGGCGGAGAGCGCACAGGAGTAGATGCACGTTTCCTTTTTGTTTGTTTCTGTCGGTCCACGGTGATGACTTCCAGCAGGAAGTGAAGGGAACAGGCGAGGGATTGCACAACCTCGGATTAAAGTTTAATTGTTTGCCCAGAGATGCAACACTAGTGGAATCCTTGACTCTCTGGTCTGGAGAGAAACTGCCATCTTTTAACTGGAAGGGTAAACGAGCTTGAACAGTGGAGCAATCAGGTGAGTTCACAGCTGTGATCCAGGTGCGTCTTTAAGTGTGGCAGGATGGGAGGGGCCAAGGAAGAACAAAAAGTAATGAGAGCAGCTCTGAAAATGAGCAGGCTGTCACACATCCCCCCCCTTGAGAGGTCCCGAACTAGTAAGGGAGAATACAAGTTACAATTTGATTTCACACACATTTTTCATATTCTTCAATACCACAATTATTTTGCCAATAAGTCAGAAGAAGGGAAGCCATGGAAATCTTCTTCATCACTTTCTTCATTGAATATGTCTAGAATTTTTTGGGCGCTGTGCGTTGTCCACTTCCTCTGCTGTAGGATAGCAAGGTTTGAGTTGTGATATATGAACCACACGAAGGTCTTCACCAGTGTCCTCCAACACAACCTCATAATTGATAGGGCCAGTCCTTCTTGTTACACGATAGGGACCCTTCCATCGTGGGGCAAGTTTGGCTGTGTATGACTGGTTGGTTTTGGACAAGGGGTGAGAACGGAACCACACCCTATCTTTCTCAGCGAAGTAACCATCTCTTCTTCTACGATCATAGTTTCGTTTTTGTCTTTGTTTGGCCCTTGTCTGGTTAACATCGGCAACTCGTCGATGCTCAGCGATTGCTGAGAAAAAGGCAAGCTGTTGATGAGGTTCATTTGACCAGGAAGCACATTCTTTTAGAAAACTGTATTGTTGCTTTCTGTTGAACTTGAACCAGTAACGTTTTTCAGAAACATCAAACTGCAGACCAGAGAGGGAAATGAAATTAAGTCCAATGACTGCAGGGAACGTGAGGTGATGAGCAGACAGGATAACACAAGGTAAGTTTATGGACTGGTTTTGTAAGCTAATGGTGATCTCACTCCATCCCAAAGGTTGTCGTCCTTCTCCATCTGCTAAATATAAAGGTCCTCTCGTCCAAGGTTTAAGTTCTCCATTTAGTTCATTCCACACCTTCTCATTTAGCAGTGTATAAGAGGAACCCGTGTCCAAAATTGCAGGTCCTTTCCAGGAATGTATGCTGATAGGAACTATCAACTGGTTTGGTAAGGAGTTTGTTGAGGATGTGGCAGAAAGACAGTGTTCACTAGGAAATCCAGAGTTTGTGAGAGACCCAAGAGTCACTGGGCCTGGAGCTGATGAGAGGTGTGATGGACTGCTAGCCGGTGGAGGAGGATTTGAAGGTAAAGGGGATCGATTGGTTCCAGCATGTGGACAGGCTGCAGGGGGATGATTGCCTTTACAACGCCAACAGAATGGTTGAGATGGGCGATTGGGATTTTGGTTGTAGTTTGGTTGTCTTGGCCGTACTGTGTTGTCATGGTGAAGAGGTCTATGTTCAGGTGGCTTAGGGGGTAATTTTACTTGTTTCTTGTGTTCATACTGTTGTTGGTTGTCTCGGTCTCTCTCCAGCTGCTGTCCCAGACGAACAAGTTCATCTACAGTTGTTACTCTGCTACTCCTTAACTGGCTGGCCAATGTAGGATTTATGTTTTTCAGGATCATCTTGACAATGTCCTCATCTTCAATCTGGGGTTTCCAGCGTCTGCACAAAGATTGGTACATATATATGAAATCTCTGATGCTCTCATTCTCTCCTTGAACTCTGGTCCTCACTCGTTCTGCCAGCTCGTCCTCATAGTCCTCAGAGAGAAAAGCGGCCTGAAACTGCTTTTGAAAATCAGCCCAGGTATTAACCTTGTATCTGGCTACATCCCACCAGTCTCTGGCTGTGCCATGCAACACATTCCTTAATGTAGCCATAAGTTCTTCATCTGTTAATGAATTTAGAGCCAAATAATCCTCACACCGTTCCAGATATTGTAGAGGATCAGGGGGGTCTTCTAATTTTCCATACGTTGGAAACAATCACTGCACTAAAACCATAGATATACGGTAAGATCTGATGTAGTATATCTCCGTATCCTTTACATATACTTATACTTATATTTCCGGATATTCCCGGAAATGGACCGCAATGATCCTTAAAAAATCCCAAGATCCCAAAATCCGGATACTTATCTTTGGCAGGCCCTTGACAAATAACAGCCACATTTATTTTGGATCTGCCGAAGATAAGTATCCAGATTTTGGGATTTTTTAAGGATCATTGCGGGCCATTTCCGGGAATATCCGAACACAGATCCTTCCGTATATCTATGGTTTTAGTGCAGTGATAATTTCACAGGGCTCTTCCCCTGGTCTCGACTCCTGTTTAGTAAAAAGGTGGTGGTGCCACCTGGTGCTATACCAGGCCGAACAGTAGATTCCATCCGGGGTCTGTTGGCAAATGTTATTGATTTTGGTACACCTTGATACATGGTCTGTGCAGTGTCATCCATTATTGTGGTCTGATGGCAGGTCTGAACTGGTTGGATTTTTGTGACTATTTCCTCTGTTACAGATTTGATGGTGATTTGACATGCTGAAATCTCCCCCTGCAAGCGGGAAACCTCTTCTTGCAGAGCAGAGATGCTGGCTGTAACTGGGGTGAGAAGGGATTTGAACTCCTCTAGTAGCTCAGACTGATGGTGTTTCAGTCTCCATCCAAGAGCGGCTTTCGTTTGTGAGAGTAAATATTCCAACTGTGCATCCATCCGTTTGTATTGTTCTTGTCCATGGTCTTGAATTAATTTTTTCACACTTTTTATTGTTGCGTCCCTCATATTGCTCATCTCCCATCTAACACTGGTTTTTATTTCCTCCATGGCAGTTTTTAACTCCGTTTCTGGAACATCAGGTGCAGCCTGTGTTTTGTGTTGAGCTTGAGAAGGAGGCTGTGGTACCAAAGGGGAATCCAACATCAAATCCAGCTTGGTTAATTCCATGTCCAGGAGAGAGTATGCTGTGGAGCATATAGGGGTCATCACCTTTGGGGGGGTGGAAGTGATTGAAGGGTGATCTATTCTGTTTGCTTCTGTGCTCATTTTATTTTTCTTATTTATTTATATTTTTTATTTATTTTGTAGTGCTGATCATAAAGTTGTCATTCAAAAAAACTGTCCCATCTGGGGTGCCATTTTTTATGTGACGGTTTTATTAAAAGGGGTGCCAGCCAGGTATCCCTCCTGACAGTTAGGATGACCAATTTTGAGTTACTTTTGTATTTTTTATTTTTTTTAACCTGTCACACAAGGACCATCCACTTAATGGTGTTGACCCTTTACAATTTGAATGACAAAAAAAACCAACAAAACTTCATCCTTTTTTCTTTTACACAAAAAACAAACAAAACATCTTCCACATAATTTCACTTTTTTTCAGGTTTTATATTTTTAAATGTCCATAAACAAAATAAACACAAATCCCCCCACACAAAAATAAGTTCTCAAGTCTTTTCTTGTCTTCCACAATCAACAGGTCAAAGGTTCCATATACAAGCCCAAAACCAGAAAAGTTGGCACGTTGTGGAAATCGCAAATAAAAACAGAATACAATGACTTGCAAATCTTTTTCAACCTATATTCAATTGAACACACTGCAAAGACCACATACTTAACGTTCGAACTGGTAAACTTTGTTATTTTTTGCAATTATTAGCTCATTTGGAATTTGATGCCTGCAACATGTTTCAAAAAAGCTGGCACAAGTGACAAAGAAGACAGAGAAATTTGAGGAATGCTCATCAAACACTTATTTGGAATATCCCACAGGTGAACATGCAAATTGGGAACAGGTGGGTGCCATGATTGGGTATAAAAGCAGCTTCCTTGACATGCTCAGTCATCCACATAGAAGGATGGGGCGAGGGTCACCACTCTGTGAACAAATGCGTGGGCAAATTGTCGAACAGTTCAAGAACAACTTTTCTCAACGAGCTATTGCAAGGAATTTAGGAATTTCACCATCTACGGTCCGTAATATCATCAAAAGGTTCAGAGAATCTGGAGAAATCACTACACGTAAGGGGCAAGGCCGAAAACCAACATTGAATGCCCGTGACCTTCGATCCCTCAGGCGGTACTGCATCAAAAACCGACATCAGTGTGTAAAAGATATCACCACATGGGCTCAGGAATACTTCAGAAAACCACTGTCAGTAACTACAGTTCGTCGCTACATCTGTAAGTGCAAGTTAAAGCTCTACTATGCAAAGCAAAAGCCATTCATCAACAAGATCCAGAAACGCCGCCGGCTTTGCTGGGCCCGAGCTCATCTGAGATGGACTGATGCAAAGTGGAAAAGTGTTCTGTGGTCTGATGAGTCCACATTTCAAATTGTCTTTGGAAACTGTGGACGTCGTGTCTTACGGACCAAAGAGGAAAAGAACCATCAGGACTGTTATAGGCGCAAAGTTCAAAAGCCAGCATCTGTGATGGTATGGGGGTGCATTAGTGCCCAAGGCATGGGTAACTTACACATCTGTGAAGGCACCATTAATGCTGAAAGGTACATACAGGTTTTGGAGCAACATATGCTGCCATCCAAGCGACGTCTTTTTCATGGACGCCCCAGCTTATTTCAGCAAGACAATGCCAAGCCACATTCTGCACGTGTTACAACAGCGTGGCTTCGTAGCAAAAGAGTGCGGGTCCTCCCCTGGCCTGCCTGCAGTCCAGACCTGTCCCCCATTGAAAATGTGTGGCGCATTATGAAACGTAAAATACGACAACGGAGACCCCGGACTGTTGAACAACTTAAGCTGTACATCAAGCAAGAATGGGGAAGAATTCCACCTGAAAAGCTTCAAAAATTGGTCTCCTCAGTTCCCAAACGTTTACTGAGTGTTGTTAAAAGGAAAGGCGATGTAACACAGTGGTAAATATGTCCCTGTGCCAACTTTTTTGCAATGTGTTGCTGCCATTGAATTCTAAGTTAATGGTTATTTGCAAAACAAAATAAAGTTTCTCCGTTCGAACATTAAATATATTGTCTTTGCATTCTATTCAGTTGAATATGGGTTGAAAAAGATTTGCAAGTCATTGTATTCTGTTTTTATTTGCGATTTGCACAACGTGCCAACTTTTCTGGTTTTGGGCTTGTATTTACTGCTCCCATATTTTACTGCTCCACAGCAAGAGAGGTCTCAGATAAAGCAGAATCAGAAATCCATAGGTTGTTTTTGTTTTTGTCATGAATAATGAACTGGGTGACGTCACACGCTTCCAGGATCTCCGGATTCACGGCGGAGAGCGCACAGGAGTAGATGCACGTTTCCTTTTTGTTTGTTTCTGTCGGTCCACGGTGATGACTTCCAGCAGGAAGTGAAGGGAACAGGCGAGGGATTGCACAACCTCGGATTAAAGTTTAATTGTTTGCCCAGAGATGCAACACTAGTGGAATCCTTGACTCTCTGGTCTGGAGAGAAACTGCCATCTTTTAACTGGAAGGGGAAACGAGCTTGAACAGTGGAGCAATCAGGTGAGTTCACAGCTGTGATCCAGGTGCGTCTTTAAGTGTGGCAGGATGGGAGGGGCCAAGGAAGAACAAAAAGTAATGAGAGCAGCTCTGAAAATGAGCAGGCTGTCACAACCTGATGGGAGGGAAAGATGGAAGAGTTATCAACCGGAATGGAGAAGCTATGAAGTTTGTTTAGTATTGATTTAGTTCCAATTAAAAGAAGTTCTGTTTTATTGCAATTTAGTTTAAGAAAAGAAAAACGCTCGTAGCCTTCTAAAAAAACTTGATGAACTGAAAATCCTAATCAGTTCTTCTGGGGCAGATGTGATCGTTATCTCTGAAACTTGGCTCAACAAATCTGTTTTGAAAAATGACCTGGCAATCAATGAATTTAAGATCTATCGTTGTGATCGTAATAAAAAGGGAGGTGGAGTCGCTATTTACATCAGAGACTCTTTGGCTGCCAGGATTGCGTCTAAAAAAACAATCGCAAACCAGTTTGAGGCTTTAGCTGTGAACATCAGTTTGAAAGGAGGTCAGCCCTTAACTGTTGTAGGTTGTTATCGTCCCCCCTCCGCAACACCTGAAGCTCTATCCTCCCTGACTGAATTCATAGGAAATTTAAAACACAATGAGATTGTTATGGCAGGAGATTTCAACATTGATTGGAATAAGTCGACCCCCCTCTGTGATAAATTCAAGGAATGTTGCCTATCTCTCAATCTAACACAACTTATCGATTCTCCCACCAGACCAAACAAAAAATGTCCCGAAAAATCTTCCACCTTAGATCTGTTTTTCACAAATGCACCTCATAAATTTCCTGGTACAGGTGTATTTGCTAACATTTTGAGTGATCATTCCGTAATAGCAGCTCTTAGATCTACTAAACTTCCACCTGCTAAGCCCAGAATAATTCAAAAAAGGGATTTGAAACGTTTCTGTGAACAGTCATTCCTTTGGGATCTATCCCACTTTGATTGGCAACGTATTCTACTAATCAACGACGTGAACACCGCTTGGAACTATTTTCATGATAGTTTCATTTACTTTGTAAACAAACACGCTCCTTTCCGGCAGTTCAGGATAAAGGGCCGTGACAGCCCCTGGTTTACTCCTGAACTAGCTGATCTCCTGCACTGGAGAGATCATCTTTGGGCCGCAGCAAGAAAATCAGACTCAGACTCTGATTGGTTGAATTTTCGGCAGCTAAGGAATAAATGCACATCTGCCAAACAGACCTCCAAAAATTTAAACAACCCTATAAAATTCTGGAAAACCATCAAATCTCTCTCAGGCATCCCCCAATCATCTGACCTCCCATCACAACTTCTTGTTGACTCTGTTCCTGTGTCAAATAAGCACGAGATCCTGAACTGTTTCAACAAACATTTTGTTGCTTCTAGTTCATTATTTGACACAGTTACAAATGGAAAAACAGCCACTTCATCTAATAATCAAACTTCTACAAATCAAATCCCTCCTACAAGTCAATCCTCAGTTAATCACACCTTCTCTTTTTCTCCATTCTCAGTCAGTGAGGTAAATAAACTGTTAAAAGATCTTGATCCTAAAAAATCTGCAGGTCCAGATGAACTTCCACCTTATTTCTTAAGGCTGGCTGCTCATATCATCACAGTCCCTGTGACCCACATCTTTAATCTGTCCATAAGCCAAAACACCATTCCGGATGCTTGGAAAACAGCCTTTGTTCTTCCTTTGCTGAAGGGAGGTGACCCCACCTCACTGAACAATTATCGACCGATCTCTAAACTCTGCATCTTAGCCAAGGTTCTAGAAAAACTGATAAACTCTCAGATCAAAAATTATCTGGACTCATTTAACATCTTACCTCTCCATCAATCTGGTTTCAGGAAAAAACACAGCACAACAACTGCTTCTCTGAAGGTTCTGAATGATGTTGTTGAAGCATTGGATGCTAAGGACTATTGTGCTGCACTTTTCTTAGACCTGTCTAAAGCTTTTGACACTGTGGATCATAACATCCTGTGTCATAAGCTCTCAGAAATCGGTTTCTCTGATCACACCATCGGTTGGTTTTCTAATTATCTTTCCAATCGGAGGCAATGTGTTCAACATAACGGTACTTCTTCCAGCTATTTAACAGTTAAAAATGGTGTACCACAAGGCTCAGTTTTAGGACCAACCCTCGTTACAATCTACATAGCTAATGTAAGTCAGAGCATCCCTGATGCGACCGTGGCGCATCCTTTACCCCCCTCTCAAACCATCTGTGCTCTCGGTCCAAAAAGGAAGGAAACAAAAGGAAGCTGTGTATGTTAAGAGAGAAAAACCTTCTCTTAACAGAGGAGGAGGTCTGAGATTTCAACTGTCTAAGACCTATAACTCAGTTTTGGATTTGATTCCGAAACGTTTTACACCGGATGGGAGCAGGGATGCCTTGTCTGTAAATTAGACTAACAAAGTTCTCTGAGTAGCCTCTGTTGTTGTTTGGGAGGTGTTGTTTGTCAATTTACATACAGTTTTGTGTCTTCTAACAGAGACCTCAAGGGAACCTCCTACTGTTTAAGGTGTGATCTTTCAATTTACATGTATGTGTTACAAACCCCCCTTTGTTAAGCTGGGATGTGTCGTTTTGTCAATTTAAATAGAATGGGCATGTTAGTTAATTTGTGGTGTTATTTCAGTTTCCAATTTCATATGTTGGTGCGTGACTTGTAAGCCTGTATAAAACTTCTCGTTCTCACAGCTTCCATTCAGAATTGAAAAAGACTTCTGGACAGAAGTCGAAACGTTTTCTGCAACAAATAAAGTCCAGTTGATCCTGTATTGAACGCCTTTTTTGATTTCATCATGTCCTGGACGACTGAGAATCTTCACCAGCATATGCAAATGATTTGTTTAAAAAAAAGGCATGTCTGAAATGAATCACTTTATGTTCTTTAACATTATTCTTCCAGTTTTGCACGATTCAACAAGTAATTTTATGAGTCACAATGGCTTCCAGGTAATAAATTTATACAGCAAACAATTAATTAAAATTGTGAAAGTAATATTGCTCAAACAACCAAAGGGAAGTATTAACTAATTAATTAGATTTCCCCATTTACTCTGTAACTTTTGACACACACACACACACACACACACACACACACACACACACACACACACATACATATATATATATATATATATATACTTTTTTTAGTAGATTTTGTTGATATGCAA
>JBBPBX010059103.1:0-13223 GCA_038048925.1 Garcialebias charrua | reverse complement strand
TCCGGTTCTGCGCTCCGTGTGAACACGACCCACAGATGACCCACTTCGTTCATCGGTTCAGAACATTTAAAACCATTTACACCATTAAAACCTGGTTCTGGTTGCAGACCAGAACCTGAACTAAAATGTTTCAGTTCTTCTGTACTCTGCAGTATTTGTGCCACAACAACACACTGCCACCACCGTGCTTCACTGTGGGTACAGAGTCCTCAGGGTTTGAACCACGCAGACATAAAGTTCAGCTCGGACGTTTTTGTTCGTGCCTGAAAATGGAGCTGCATGTTGCTCTTTAGCTTAGCATGCTAACGCTGTTAGAACCCAACCCTGATCTGAACGTCTCCAGAACTTTCTCCTGAGCCTGTTTGGAGCGCTGCTCGCTTTGTTTACCGACTGAAACCTGTCACAACAAGAGCTCGTTAAATCAGAAACTGATCTCACACACGGGAGATGAAAAGATTTCTGTAAATTACAGGTGCGGCATCTTAAATTGGGCAGCACGGTGGCACAACGGGTAGAGCTGCTGCCTCAGTGAGCAGGTCCCTGGTTCAAATCCCAGTCCAGAGGTCTTTCTGGGTGGAGTTTGCATGTTCTCTCCATGCTGCGTGGGTTTTCTCCGAGGACCGTACTTTCCGGTCTATAAGTCGCACCTTTTTGCCTGATTTGCATGCCCTGCGACTAATAGAGAGGTGAGACGTGTTTATGGATTTTTTCTCATATTTTTCTACCAATTTTTGGCTCAGATATGACTGTTGCCCACCCACCTGTGCGAAAATACTTTTTAAATCCAGCTGATTTGACAATTGCGTTCATTTATTAAGGAAAAGTTCAGCTAAGACACATCTTTGCTATAATTTTCAGCAAACAAATAATTGTTTTTACCGTGTTAATCTTGTTAAAAGTCCTTCCGTGCTCGCTCTGGCCGCCATTTTCAGCAGGGTAAATGACGCGTTGACGCGTTGCGGTGACGCATAATAGATGCGACTTAAATAAAGGTGCGATACGTTTATGGATTTTTCCAATTTATTGCCAATAATTGGACAAAGCGACTTATAGAAAGGTGAGACTTATCAGTCGGAAAATACGGTACTCCAGTTTCCTCCCATAGACCAAAAACATGCATGTTAGGCTGATTGGTGACTGAATTGTCTCTAGGTGAGAGAGAGTGAAGGGTTGTCTCTATGTGTCCCTGTGATGGACTGGAGACCTGTCCAGGGTGTCCCCCGACCCTCACAGTGCTGGACATGGGCACCAGCGATCCCTGTGACCCAAAATGGAAGAAACGGGTAAAAGATAATGGATGGATGGATCTTAAATTAGCACTTCGGTACATTTGTACACAATATTTTAAGGTTTATAATTTTTCTGTGTTTTACATAAAATCCTTTTTTTAGTTTGAGACGACAAAGTAAAAAACAAATGGGGCAAATATTCACAAAACACTATAAAACTTGCAGCCACAGTGAAATTTAAAAAAGCAACAATTCTTGCAAAACAGTGAAATAATCCCAATAAATACCTTCAGACCTCGAAATATATTTTCTCTGAACTCCAGTCACTGTAGACTTTTTGTCGTCTTATGCTGCTTATAGCTCGTTTAGCCAATTTAATCTTTAATGTACGGTTTTGCTAATTTTAGCTTATAGTTACTGTTTTTAGCTTGTTTTAACTTCAACAGTTAACATGCAGCCCTCTCTGCTCAGCGGTTCAGCAGAACAGTTTCTACAGTTTGTTTTTTTCATTAAAGGGGACCACAGATTCAAAATTCACTTTTTAATGTTTTTTTTAACTCAACTTTGGGTATGTACTTCATAAAAAAACAGACCTAGGGCCAAAGAAATGCACCCAGTGGTTTATTTACTCTAAGTAGATTTGTCTGTGATAGATTTGTCGTCACAAACCGTAGCCACAACCCACACCAAACCTGAGTCCAGCCCCTCACCTGATTCATGATTTCATCTCATCTTTTGTTTAAATGTTCTTAATTTCATGTGTACAGCACTTTGTTGCAGCTGTGGTTGTTTTAAATGGCTTTATAAATAAAGTATAATTGTTATTTTTACGTTTTAGTTCAATTTTTAGCGATCGCTCCCAACGCGCAGCCGGCAGAAATAAAACGAGCAGACCGCCGGCGAAGGGACCATCTGCGTGCGGGAGCTGCTGGGAGCTGCTGGCTTTTGAGGTCCGTGGGGTCCGGTCAGAGGTTGCCTCATACGGATAAATTAACTGGAGACACTCGGTGAACTTTGTGTGTGTGTGGACTGAAGCAGCGATCGCTCCCAAAAGCGCCGCATGCAACGAGCGGTTAACTGGCGGTGTGCCGGAGGAGGAAGAGCTATCATTAGCCTCGGAGGTGGGCTAATGCTAAAAGGAGCTGCAAATGGCGGCGCGCGCAGACGGCTTTCGGTAAGTTATCTTAAGCTAGCACTAACAGTAAGTCAAATGAGTAATTAAAAAAGAGCTAATTTTAAAACAACATATTAGAGATACTGGCTGTTTCAGAGGGCGGAGTTAATGTAAACAGATTTTTGTAGGGCGTGGCATTCAGAGCTCATTATCATAAACCGGTCGTTTAGAACGGAAGTCAGAAAATGCATAACTAGAAAGGGGATATTTTATTATCTAAGAATTATTTTGTGCATTAAATTGAATGAATATGGTCTAAATAGCCCATAGAAATACCATAAAAATTTAAAAAACCAATATGGTCTCCTTTAAGTGATGATTATTTGTAGAAACGGTTCTTTTTGTTGGCGTCGTACCTGCAGAGCCTCGTTCATGCCTCGCCCAATGACCAGTAGGTCCACTCCTTTCTTCAGCACCTCCTGCAGGTCCTCAGGTTGAACTCCTGGGTAATGCTGCAAAGGGGAGGTGTTCCCCGTCACAAACGCACCAAACAGGGTTTACATTACGCGTCGGTCCGGACCCCGGTTCTGGTTTACTCACGTTAGTCCCGGTCTCTGTCCAGTCCCAGGCCCGGCTCCCCCCGGGCCAGACCTTACAGTCTTTGTAGCAGGAGGCACTTCCCTTCACCTTCATGAGGCCCCAGGACAGGGTGGAGATTTCTGGGGAGGACATGTCTCTGTGAAGCTGGAAGAAATGAGACGTTTAAACATTAAAATGTGTCGTTATCACTATAATCTAAATGTTAAAATGTGTCATCATCACTATAATCTACTTCAGAGTTAACTTCTATAATGTCCTGAGTTTATTCTGACTCTTTTATAAACTGTTCAAATGACAGGAGAACTACGTGAAGACTTGGCAGGAGGCCAGGGACGTGCAGAGGGGGGGGGCTATGGGGGCTTGAGCACCTGCCCCTTTTGCTCCTTGCCCCCAAGTGCCCTTTTGGGCAAAATTTTTTTTTTTTTTTTTTATTTTTTTTTAATTTCCTATTCCTAAGCCCTCCTCTGACACATAATAACATACTAAAATTATTTATTTTATTTTATTATTATTAATTTTGTATTTTGCAAGAAAAACAACATAAGCCCTCCGGTCACGTACCAACACTGCATTCCCCACAATGCAACAGCAGTAGTAGGGGTGGGGCCAATCCGATCCGGAGTCATGTCTCATGAACCCAGAGTAATAAGACCTGCCTCACATTCACATTAGGGTCAGTGGGGGAGCTCGCCCCCTTGGGGGCATTGCCATTCGGGGGGCATGGCCCCACCCCTACTACTACTATTCAGCAAATCCCTTTCAGTTTGCAGCCAGCTACAGTGTGTGGACTGAGTGAGTAGCACTTTAGCTAACAACTAGCCAACTTTTCATCGTAACATGTCCGCTGTGTGGAAGTATTTTACACTAAACACCACAAGACAGCAATGTGCAATGTCTGCAGAGCCATAGCGCCACATAAACTGCGGTCAAGTTAGTTTTACGTTGGACATTCGAGCTCCGGGGCTTCAGCGGGATGCCACTCTCGCTGAACCGAAACAAGGAGACCAACCGCGGCCAGCTGCGTCCAGTCCGACCCGCTGTCTGACGTCTCGTAGGACGGACAGGCGGAGAGCGGCTGACCAAAATCAGAGCCCCCGCCCCGGATTGAACAATAAAAACACACCGCTGAAGCCACGGAGCTCAAATGTTCACCGATAAGTTGCTAAACTTCATCATAATTAATGACCAACAGCTATCAGCTGTAGAAAATGAAGGATTTTGCAGCTTGATACTTTCAGCCAACAGTAAACAATCATAAAAAAGCATATTAATTAAAAATCACAAGAAAACTGTGTTAAAAAATGAAACATAAACAGCTACATTATAAAACAATGACCAATACTAAAAGCAGGAACATGTCTGTCTGTGTTGGTTTATGCCAAGAACTTAACAGATGTAAAGCTATTTAATATTTTATTTAATCCATTTATTCATTCATTTAAAAGAGACAAAATAAAACAAATTAATAAAAAAGAAAACATTGAATGAAAAGAGTGCAAAAAGAAAAAAAAAATCTTATATCACCCCCTTAAAATAAACATTGAAACAGTCCGTCCCTTGGCTTGTAGCAAATTAGTTTTTTTGGCCCTCCATGTATTTGACTTTGACACCCCTGGCTTATGCAATAGGGAGCACATCGCCCATCAAAAAACCTATCATCTCTCCATAATGGATACTGTATATGTCCGATCTTCTAACTTCCTTTGCTGTACGTTGCATTAATTCTAACGTTAGGTAAATGTATCTTGAAGGAAAATAGCACTTAAATAAAAGTACAACAATATTCATTAGAATTAAAAATAACACCCTGAACTAACATAATAGATAAATGTAATAACCAATCAAGTTGCTCCTGTCCAATAAAAGCGTACAAATGAAGGGGAAAAACCTATCCAGACTTTAAGTAAGTTTAGGGTCTGGTTCGCAGAGTATGGAGTTAAATTTGTTTCACAATTAGTCAACGGAAAAAAAACTAACCTCAGTTATGTAAAATAAAATTGTAATCAAAACTTTTGGAATTGTAATGATTTCATTTTTTTTAAAGCAAAAACTTTTGTTTAAAAAACATTTTTTTAAATTAAATAGCTAATTTTTCTCTCGTGAACTTAAAAAGTTATTTGCAAAACATAAACTTTTATTTGCACACATCAGAAATCTTTTGTTGCGATTTTAGGCTCTGCCCACAATGTCATGTGAGAATCGCAAGCAAAACTTTGAATGACAAACAAAACTTAGAATAGCAAGCAAAGATTTCTGGCATGCGCAAATAAGTTTGTTTTGCAAATAATTAGCAACATAATTGCAAAAAATGTCGACATTTTTCAAGACATGACCAACAGAAAACTGCTGCTGCACAGTTGTTTTAAGAAGGGGCAGATATGATAAGATTTTTTTCTTCTTCTACTACCTTTCATTTTATATCTTGTTTTTTTCTTTCATGTGTTTGTAAATTGTCTTTGTGTTTTAAATCTGAAATGAATAAATAAAATAAAATGAATAAAAATAAATAAATAAGAAGAGAACAAAAATAGCAAAAATGCTTAAAAGTTGGAAGTTTGTTTTTAAACAGTTCACCATGATGGAAAAGAAGATTTTGGATCTTAGATTCAGTTTGGGGAAAAAAAGAAAGGCAAGAGACCGAAATAAATAAGAGACATTGGCCTCCACTCAACACAGAGAAGATGAGACAATGAGGAAAAAAGAGAAACTGACAAGAAAAAAAGAAGAGGAAAGATTGAAGAAAATGTATATAGGTACTTACAAATACACTAAGACACAAATAGAGATATACAGTAGGTCTAAATTTTGGTGGTCAGTTAGTCTCAGTAGGCTTTTCTCATGGTGACATGCATTAACAATTCAATTTTTGCTTTTGTTTAGTTTTCTTCTGCAGTTCCACATTAAAGTTTGATGCAGCTCTGCTTTTCTTCATCTCCACTGCAAGTGTAGCAAACCAGGCAGCTCTTTCTTTTATAGATTACAGTACACTAAAAAGTTGCATTGTGCCCTTGTTTATATTTTTAATAGTGTAATTCTGTAAAGACAAAATATATCTGGTGGTGTAGCTCTGATTTACATATCTTGCTAAATCGCAGGTTTGAATATTGCAATACTTTCCTATAACAAAGTAGACCTGCAGAAAGAAATTACTAATAAAATATTTTACATATGGATAGTTGTATGTTCTATGTAGAGGTTTTCCTAAGCTTTGATAGTATATCTCACAATTTTGTAATTTATCATTGTTTATTTAACTCTGAAAGCTATGTGACTTTGTTAATATTCTGTCCTAAAATGCGGTTAGATGTGCCCCTTTTTTTTTTGGAGCACCTGCCCCTTTAGTGGGCTCTGCACGTCCCTGCAGGAGGCTGTGATCTGAGCCGGCTGCAGATACTGTATTTTAGTACCACAGGCTGAGCAGAGCTTCTCCTCAAACTCATAAAAAGAACGGAGTTGAACTCTGTTGCACAAAAGCAGATGTCAGCAGGTGGCAAACTGCTGGAATAAGAAGACCAGCTCGAGTTTCAGTTCAGCGTTTAAAAGATGAAGAGCTGCTGCTTACCCTGGACTCGATGTCAACAGTCTGGACCTGGAAATGTTCTTCCTCCTTCGGATTAAAGATAAACAAACTGACTTCACTCAGACGGACATTAAAAATGTCAAGATGCAAGATGGCCGCGCTCAGTGCAGCCGCAGCGTCACGAGTTCCCGGATCATCTCTAGTTTTTAGTAATTTTAATAGTGTTTTTGTACCTGACTCTGCGCGTTTTTTGCGGGTGAATTACAGCCGAACTGATCTGTTAAGAATTGGAGCGGATTTACCACAGGGCACAGCTGAAATCAGCAACGAACTCAAATCAGAGCTCGGAAGAAGGCCAGGGGAAAGAAAAGAAAGCGGTGCTCTCGTGGAAAGAAGCGGGGTTGCCGTGCAGGAATTATGACGAGAATGCGGGCAGACGCTAAAACCGGTAAACCCCCGATGCCGGCTCTTTTCCTGTCTAACGTGCGCTCGCTCGACAACAAGATGGATCTACTTCGTTTGAGGGTAACCACGTCGGAGGAGATGAGAAGATGCTCTGTGCTTTGTCTTACGGAAACTTGGATCTCTGAGGACACTCCAGACTCTGTTTACGAGCTGGACCAGAGGATCTTTTTCAGAACAGACCGGTGCACCGAGACTACGGGGAAAACGCGAGGTGGTGGTGTTTGTATTTACGTACACAAGGATTGGTGCACGAACTGTGCTGTGATAAAAAGAGCTTGTTCAGCTGCCGTGGAGTTGATCACAATAAGATGTAGGCCGCATTATATGCCACGTGACTATTCAGTGATCGTAATCAGCGTTATTTACATAGCCCCTGATGCTAATGCTAATGACGCCCAGAGAGAAATTCATGACTTACTCACCTCGCTGCAGTGTAAATATCCTGAGGGGCTTTTCATTGTTTGCGGGGACGTCAATCACGTTGATCTTCAAGTGTCTCCCTCCCAGCCTTCAATAAGAACGTCTTCACAGCTACGAGAGGAGATAAAACGCTCGACCAAGTCTTCACAAATGTAAAGGGGGCATACACGGCGAAGACACGCCCACCGCTCGGAGCTTCCGATCACGAGTCTCTGATCCTGGCCCCAAGAGAACTCCCCCCACTCAGGCGCTCAAAGCCGGAACAAAGAGAAATAACAATCTGGCCTCAAGATAGTTCCCCCATGTTGAGAGACTGTTTTGAGAGGACAAACTGGTCTGTTTTCAGAGAAGCAGCCACTGATGGAAGTTCAGTGGACATGGAACTGTACGCTTCCTCAGTCCTGGGTTACATCAGTACATGCTCTGAAAATGTATCCATAAAAAAATATGTGAAATCCTACCCGAACCGGAAACCCTGGTTAAATAAAGAAGTTCACGCCTTGCTAGCAGCCAGAGACACTGCATTCAAGTCAGGAGATAAAGTGGAACTGAGAAAGAGCAGGAATGAACTGAAGGATGGCATTAAGAAGGCCAAGGCCACGTATGCACAGAGGATCGAGGGACAGTTCACCTCACAAGACCCACGGAGCATGTGGAAGGGTATTAAATGCATAACAGATTACAAAGGCAAAAACAAACAATGCCCCAGGGACCCATCTCTGCCTGATGCCCTCAATAAGTTTTATGCACGTTTTGATGATCCAAACAGACCTGCTAGCACCAGACTCACCTCATCACCAGATGAAGAGCATCTCAGGGTGTCCGCAGCAGAAGTGAGAGGCAGTCTCAGAAAGATTAATCCTCATAAAGCAACCGGACCAGACAACATCCCAGGGAAAGTTCTGAAGGAATGTGCGGACCAGCTCTGTGAGGTGCTGGCTGACATCTTCACCACCTCACTTGCACTGGAGTCAGTTCCCACCTGCCTGAAGACCGCGACCATCATCCCAGTCCCAAAGAGCTCCACAGTGACTGGTCTGAATGACTATAGACCGGTGGCCCTCACCCCGATAGTCGCTAAATGTTTTGAGAAACTGGTCATGTCCCACATCAAGGCAACCGTCAACATCAATGAGGACCCTCATCAATACGCATACCGTGAGAACCGATCAACAGAGGACGCCATTTCTTCCGTGGTCCACACTGCTCTCACCCACCTGGATCAGAAGGACTCATACGTGCGTCTGCTCTTTGTGGACTTCACATCTGCCTTCAACACCATGATCCCCCAAACTCTGATAGACAAACTATCTACACTTGGACTAAGCCCCTCTATTTGTAACTGGGTACTAGACTTCTTAACAGACAGACCACAGTCCGTGAAGATCCACAACTTCTCCTCCTCCACCATAACCCTCAGCACTGGCTCTCCTCAGGGATGTGTGCTGAGCCCCCTTCTGTTCACTCTGCTCACATATGATTGTACAGCCACACTTCCAGGCTGTCATATTGTTAAGTTTGCAGATGATACAGCGGTGGTGGGATGCATCACAAACAATGATGAGTCCAGCTACAGACAGGAGGTGGAACACCTGGAGAGCTGGTGCAAAGAGAATAATCTTCACATGAATGTGAAGAAGACAAAGGAGATGATTGTGGACTTCAGAAGGAACAAACACACCCATGCCCCACTGAAAATAGGTGGGTCTGCAGTGGAAGTGGTCTCCAGCTACAAATACTTGGGTGTACACATGAATGATAACCTCAGCTGGAGCAACAACACCACCAGCCTGATCAAGAAAGGTCATCAGAGACTCTACTTCCTCAGACGGCTGAGACGTGCTGGTCTGAGCAGCCCAGTTCTCACCTCGTTCTACAGGTGTGCAGTGGAGAGCATCCTGTGCTCCAGCATCAACGTGTGGCATGGAGGCTGCACAGTTGAAGAGAGGAAAGCTCTGCAGAGAGTGGTGAAGGCTGCACAGAAGTCTGTTGGAGTCAGTCTCCCCACCATCACAGACATTTACACCTCTAGATGCAGGAAAAGAGCCACCTGTATCATGAAAGACCTCACTCATCCAGCACACTCACTCTTTGCCCCACTCCCCTCAGGACGGAGGTTGAGGAGCATCAAGTGTAGAACCACTAGACTGAGGAACAGCTTCTACCCTGAGGCTGTTAGACTCATGAATAAATAAAAATAAAATTAAAATAAACACTGCAAAATATCACATCATGCTGATGCTGATCTGTTTTCTTGTTGCTGTGTTCATCTGTGTTCATCTGTGACCATCTGCTCATACAAACTCATGTTCGTGCTGCTGTTTATTCCCACTATATTAGGCTTAGTGTATTACTAGTTGATGTTTTTCTTAGTTAGTTCTCGATGTTATTACTGTTTTTCTCTTTCATTTGTTGTTGGATGTAACTGGGACCTCGTGTACATAATCTCGTTTTCATCTCATGTACCACATGCGGTGCAAATGACAATAAAGACTCTCTGACTCTGACTCTGACTCTGAAATACAGATTAACACAGATTATCAATCATCACATGATGTTTTTGTAACATGATTCCAAAGAAGTCTGAAAACCTGATGAGTGACATCCAAAGTAAAATAATGTGGACTGTTCATTCAACCTTTATTTATGCAGGTTAGTCTCATTGAGTCACGCGGACTCATTTACAAGAGACAACAGTTTTAACAAAACCACAGACGAGGACGCAGTGGAATAACTGAACATTGACACACTGGGAAAGTGATACAAACCAGAAGCCACGGTGCTAGTGAGACATAGCAGATCTCAATGATAAAAACCAAAAGTATGAAGAGATACAAAGGTGAAGTTGAATAATGGTCAGTCTGGTCCTTTGGACAGTTTCTTTTTTGTGGAAAGACGTTTCGCCCTCTATCCGGAGAGCTTCATGAGTCTGCCAAGAGTTCCTAATAAACCATTTCCCCCACTAAGCAGTGCACTCCTTTAGTGGGCCAAGCAGTTTGCTGGTGATACGATGGTTTCTGGGGGCCGTCCTGTCCTCTGCTGACTCCTCCCAGGAAGGCAGCCAAAGTGGTTCAAGACATCAAAGTTCATGCTCAATCATCCAGGCACAAAATCCAACAATGGTCAATCAGATCATTAGACTGATGAAGCCCTCTGGATAGAAGGCGAAATGTCTTTCCACAAAAATGAAACTGTCTAGATGACCTGATTGACCAGTCTTATACTGCCATCCAGTGGTAGAAAAAGGTACTACACACAAAATTAACCAGCATTTCTTCTTAAATTTGACAATTACTAATTATTGTCAAATTTAAAACAATATCGTTTATCACAATAATTTATGAGACAATTAATCGCCCAGGAAAATTTGTTATCGTGACAGGTCTACCTCCATGTCCATTATTCTCTAGTTGAAGACATTTTGTATTTCATTTTCAAATCTTCAATGTTTCTGTTCGGTGCCCTGAGATGACTTCAGTTGTGATTTGGCGCTATATGAATAAACTGAACTGAATCATTTCAGTTCACATGAAGATTAATCCCACTCAAGCAGAACAGGAACAAGACGATTCTGCATTGGATGACAGCGAAATGTCTTCAACCACAGAATAAAAGTCCAGAACATTTGTCTTTGTCGTGTCCAACAGAGCTGGAGTCACCAACAAAATGTGGTCAGGGGCCAGACTATGATGACATCACCTTGAATTATAAATAAACAAAACTTATCACAGCTGTCAAACACAAAAACTGGTTAGTGCCAAATAAAAAAAGTAATTTGTTCCATTAAACATGTATTTCAGTGTAGGGGTTTGTTCCCTGCATTCACAGCAATGGAAAATCTGAAGGAAGACTCGCGTGAGAACAGACTCATCCCTTGAGTTAGGCGGAGGAGAATGGGTAAACTCAGGGGTGGCCGGCCTATTGCTGGGTTGCAATCACGTGACCCGGAAGTGGCGCGAAATTCAGATGCGGGGCAGGAAGTGATTTTCCCCAGTTCAAAACACAGCAGAATGGATTACAGCAAGTATGCCAAAGCCCTAAATAAACTGGCGAGGACGAGTTTTGGGTTAACCATTTAGGATCAAAAGAAGCTTTAAATGGTTGTCGACTTGTTTCTGCCCGGGTGAGTAGTGAGATGTATTATTTATTTAGTAATTAGCCTATGCTAACTACGCTATCGCTAATGCTAACAACAAGTTTAGTTAGCCCCCTGTTATTTCTATGTGCGTGGATCTACTTAAAAATAATATATTTAGCTTCTGTAAAGCCAAATTCGTGCTGGAGTTGTATGTGTTAACGTTGAGTCATATGCATTTCTACACTGTAGGTCAGAGATCTACAGTAACTCCATTAAAAAGGTAAGTTAATGTACTGAAAATATTATGATTTTTTTTGTTTTGATAATACAGTATCATCAAGGTGATCGTATCTTCTTTGTAACTTCAGATACTAGCTGGTTAAACTCAAGGTGGCCATACATGGGAGCCTCACCAGATGGAGTCGTTTCATGTGACTGTCATGGAGCCAGGGTGTGTGAAATCAAGGTAAAATTTATTTCTCAAAAGGTTTGGACTACTGCACTGCAGACTTAGCTTTTTTAGATTTTTCTACCTGGATTATTGAGCATGCATTAGGGTACTGCACTGCAGACTTTGCGCACCTCACAGTATGAATGTTACAACTATAATTTTTTACTCAAATCTTTGTTGTTTGCATATTTCACAGCATGTAGCCGTAGTTTTGGGGATGGTCTTGCAGTTTGTGGGATGTTGCCTTGTTTCCAGTTAAAAAATGTGTGACCTTTCCATCACCTTTTAAAACTTAGTCCAGATTAATACATTCTTACCTGTGGAACACACCTGGTTGACAGAGACATAAATATAGTCTCATTTTCTAACATTGGTGTTGGATAGTGAAATGAGTGAAACACAATCTTTAAAAAAGTATCATATTGAAATGTTTTGGAGACTACCGTATTTATTTTTTATGTCTAAGTTTCATTGTCTTGTCCTTCAGTGCCCACAGAGCAAACAGCATGAAGTCGGTCTGAGGATGTGTGCTGGACAGCCTGGTTTTTGTCTCGTCGTCTCGTCAAGGTTGGAGATTCTGTACAACTGGATAGGAACCATCCTTATTACCATCAGCTCCAGGATCAGATTCACATTGTGGATGTACAATATTGTGATTTTGTAGTATGGAGTGAAAATGATATTTATGTGGAAAGAATTCTGCCAGATGACCAGCTGTGGGAAACAGCAGTTCCCAAAATTCAGCACTATTTTACACATTGCATCCTACCTGAAATCCTGGGACAGAAATCCACACGTGACTAACCAATCTAAGAATCAAGAATGTTATTTGGAGTAGTTGATGAAAGGAGTTTGAAAAGTTTATACAAATTTAAACAGTTGCTCTTTTTTTCCCCAAAAACATTTGTCACTACCATAACATGTTTCAGCTACACCTGTAGCAAGCACTCTGCAGAAGGGTCATGTGATGTTGTTACATGTCATGACAGCTGTTTTTTATTTACAATAATCTTAATTGAAAAGTTAAGTATGTTAAATCAAATGATATATTTAAATCAATATGAGATTAGCTTGTGAATTTCAAAGGTGTTCTAATATGTTAAATAACAGCACATACAAATGTCATATGTCACAAATGTTGCAAAATGAGTCTACTTCAGAAAAATGTTTTTATTTCAATAGCAAAACTCATGTCATTTTAACTGACCAATATTCACAAAGATTGGTTATGGAGTTCATTGAATAAATTAAAAATATTCAACCTTATTGGGTAAATTGGGTACACTGCAAAATATCACATCATACTGATGCTGATCTGTTTTCTTGTTGCTGAGTTCATCTGTGAC
>JBBPBX010059102.1:8563-21882 GCA_038048925.1 Garcialebias charrua | reverse complement strand
TGTTATGGCTGTTAGCAATCTGGCAGACCTCTGGAATGGTCTGTCCAGCCTTAAGGTTCTCTGTGGTCAGCACAGGAGAGTCCTTTGTGGCCGTATCCAGTGACCACAGTACATTGTTGTTGATGTCCACTCGGACACCTAATCTTACCAAAATGTCAGAGCCTATGTAGGTTGCATGTGGTAAGTTCGGGACCACGAGGAACGGGTGATCCAGTTCTCGTTGGTTCCAGATTAGTTTCAGGGCAATGATCCCTATTGCGGTCATTACCTGTTTATCGTTGGGGTCTAACGAAAAGCGGAAAGCCTTTTTGTTCATATCTAGACCCAACTGTTTCTCAACCAAGGTTCCATAGAAAGCTTGGCTGATCGCTGATTTCTCCGTCCAAGGAGACAAAACAGCATCATCGGCGTGGGATCCTTGGATCTCAACACCTTTGACTACCCGTGGTAGGTAGTGTTCAGTGGGTGCTGACTGTTCCAGCTCGCAGAGGAGGCTCTCTTGTTGGGCCTTTTCTGCCTCACCTGTTGCTGAAGGTTCACTTACCGGGATTGTGCTCTCGTTGGAGGACCCCTTTGTGCCTTCCGCGGTACCTGCTGTTAGACAGTCAGTGTCACCTTGTGTAGGCATATCGATTGGCAGTGGTTGGCTCACTCTGGTCCACATTGTTTGATCACCATAATCTATAATCGCGTCGAAGCGGTTTATAAAGTCTTGGCCAACCAAAAATGGGAATGAGTCAACGGTGGACACGTGTACCGGGTGGTATAGCGTCATTTCACCAATCTGCATATGAACCATGGCTATAGCTGTAAGGGTTGTTCTCGTCTCTGAGAGTCCCTGCAGTACTACAGCACATTCTTTGAGGGGTATTTCCCTGTCAACCCCGCTAGCGGCTATCCTTAGCTCCTTCAACAGTGTGGGAGACATAATGGTTATGTCAGCCCCACCATCCAGGAGGGCCTCTTCTGTGAGGACCCCTTCTAAAGTGATTGACAGGTAAGCCTTCTTAGCGGGCCCCTTCCTGATAATGTTACACAGGAACCTATCAGGTTTTTTTCGACGTTTGTTACGTCTACCATTGTCTGTGTGAATTTCATTCACCTGTATTGGTAGTGCAGTCACACATGGGTCTGAGTGATCGGTCTGTGACGAGTCATTGTCTTTGGTGAGTGCGCTTTCCCCCCCTTTTTCTGATGAGGGGCTCTCGGACTCTGTAACAATGACGTCATGTTTACAGTCAACATCTTGTTGACTGTCTATACCCTGATTGTCAGCATCCTGACCATCAGTATCTTGGTGACTGTCAGCAATCGTGGCATTGCTGTTATTTGTGTGTTCTGAGTCACTATCAATGATAGTGCTACACATCACACCAGGTTTGTTTTCCTTGTTTGTTTTTTTCAAACTTTCTAACAACCGACGTATGTTCTCCATCTCTTCTGAAGACAGAGGTTTAGGGCCTTTTTTCTGGAACTTCTGTGGGTTTTTCCTCGCCCCAGACTGTTCAGTTTGAGGTGCAGGAGCTGGCGCATTGCTCGGGGGTCCTCTCTGGGACCACCCTCTTTCATATGAGTCTCCTTGGGACCCATATTTCTTTTTCTTTTGGAAAGCCTTCCTTTTTTGATGGGGCTCTTCCTCTTGATGCGGCCTGTACCACTTGGGGTCTCTGGACCCCTTTTGGTCTTTGTTCCAGCGGACACCTTCATTTTGCGGTCTGTCAGGTTGGAAATTTTGCTTATTCTCGGCTTCCTTAAAAGAGTGAGCTGGCGCTCTTGCTCCTTCAAGGTCTAGCGTTTGGTATTTGACCTTTTCACCAGGACACACTTCAAAGGGTGTTTTGTTTGGTGTGCGACCTGTAAAAACATCTATCGCGCACTCTCTTATGTCTTCGATGGACCTCCGTTTATAGTTTGCGCTGACATGTACTTTCTCTCTTATGTCAGGGCAGAGGTTTTGGCTGAAAATATACTTAAACCCTACCTCCTCCTCCATTTCAGGTTCGCATCTGTCCCCGAAATAGGCACGGAATATTCGGTCATAATATGACCTTGGGTGTTCATTCCTACCTTGCTTGATGTTAGCTGCTGTTATGATGCCATCGGGCCCCGTGCAAGGAGAAAACTCCCTTATCAGCGCAGCACAGAGAAGACTGTAGTCTTTCATCACTGCTTCTCGTTGACGCTTCATAAAAGCATGCACCGTCCTGTCCGATGTTAACCTTAACAGACAGATTCTATCATCATCTGTAGCTTCTGGGAAACGTTGAAGCTGGAAATCAAGGTCCTCGAGATAGATCTTGGTTTCGTGTGAGCCCATTGGGCCAGGGGCGAAGGTTTGAATGCTTTTCGCCATATTCCGTAGTTCAGCCATTGATAGAGGTATTTGTGGGTTATTATCAGATCCACCCACCGGTGCATCCGGTGGGATTGTCGGTTTTAGAGGCCCTAAGGGACGGCGCGGTGGTGTTGGAGGGAGTAGTGCATCTGGCATGGGCGGGGGCGGTGGAGGAGGGAGTAGGTCATCAGGTATGGGAGGAGGCAGCGGAGGCGGTGAGTTCTCAAGGTGTTTACTCATGAGACCCAAACATTTTCTCTCTTCTTCAAAGAGTTTGTTCATTGCTGATGCACGCTCTATTTTACAACTATTCAGTTGGACTTTTAACCCATCATTTTCACGTTGTAACATCATGTGCTGTTCTTGTGATTTTCTATAATCTTCTTGCAGCCTTGTGTACCGTAGTGATAATGATTCCAGGGTGTCCGTGCATTTTTCCAGCGCGTCTCGTGCCTCCCCACAATCCGCCTGAATCGACTTGTATTGATGGTAATACTTATCCTTCTCCACCACACATTTTTCCAAATCAACTTGTGATTGGTCAAAATCCCTTTTTAACACTTTGCATTCTTCGTAGAGACTACGCGTTTGTTCAGCGCTGCCAATACTCGACTGTGTTAAACTCTTTACCTCCTGCTGTAAAGCGGCAACCTCCATTTGTGCTGTTAAACATGATGTAGAGACAGCCCGGCGTACAGCAGTTTCAAAGTCTAGCTTGGCCTTTAACAGAAGGCTTAATTTAGCCAAACGTTTATCTCTGTCTGCTTTCTTTTCAGCCGTTGTGGTTCCAGCTGTTACAGTTTTTAATGCACTGTCCACATCTGCTTCCTCCATCAACTGTGTCTCTTCATGGTAGTTTGTGATGGGCCCTGTGAGTGAAAATAAGGCACATTCGATCCAATCTGCTTTGGTCGGGTCGTGGCCTTGAGGTGGCACAGGCTGCCCTGTATCAGAGGTGTCAGGGGTCTCACCCTCTGTGCCTGCCATCTTTTATCTGGATTTTCAGTGAAAATCAAAATAAAAGATGTTCTGTATTCGTTATTCTAAACTTTTCACTATTTGAAATAAACAGGAAAGTTTAAATGTGCACAGGACAACTGTGGAAGATGATGTGTCAGAGAAAGGAAGAGAAAGGAAAAATTTTTTAGTTATCTGGAGTGAAAACTGTACTTTTGTTTGTTATTTTAAATTCTTTGTATTTAAAATAAGCAAAAATGTTTGTCCGTACCTCTGTTATTCTAAATATTTTATTTAAAATAAACAGGAGCTATTGTTTGTGTACAGAACAAAATTAAAAGCTGGTAACTCACCATAAAATGCTGACTTTTTATGATGTTTTTTGTGAACGTGACTGTTCGTCACTCAAAGTGCACCAGGAAATGACGACACAAATAGGCGGGTCGACGCAGCGCGTCACCAGCTCTGCTGTGCTGAGCGAGGCGGAGCTCGCTACACAGATACGTGACGTCAACCAATCAATCACAGTGCTTGTAGTCCTTTTCCCAAGCAACCATGGTAAATGTAGTTTTCTAACCTTCGACCAATGAAGTACCGGAAATGACGACAAAGTGGGTTGGTCGCAACGGCGTGCGTTCCCACTACAGCGAATCAGCGTTCGCTACGAGTGATTGACAGCTCCCAGCTCTCGTTTCATCCAATCACAGCTCATAAACAAACGTGTACTTGGACACGTAGCTCTAACGTTAGCTCGCACAACAGACCACAACTTTATAGACTCTTAAAACAACTCAGACGCTACAAATTAACTTTCCAAAATTCTGAAACATGCGGCGAACACACCTAGACAGGCCAACTTAGTTACGCTCAGTAACACAGCACTGCAGCTGTTGAACAAACACGGACTCTCTCGGAGCGCGTCAACGTCGGTTCTGGTCCACTTCGTCGTGGATCAGAAACTCGGGTCTGAACAGAACCACTATCCGACTACGTTCTACAGTAATATGCTTCTCTGACCTGCTCTAAAATGTAAAATACCACAACAGCAATCTTGTAGATGTTAAATTAGCTTTCAGGCTTTTGACTCGGCGGTCAAACAAAGCTTTGTACAGGAGTCTGCGTGAACTGGACCGAACCAGGACCAGAACCACCACAGACCACGGCTGACAAAACTTCACCTGAATGCTTCCAACAGCGTCTAACAGAGTTGAAACAATAATAATCTCACAGCTTCAAATGATAAAAACATGCAGAATCTGCCTGCTTTGAACACTTCCAGCCAAAATCATTATCCTCAGAGTTTAAAACTTGGATCCACTTATGCAAACATGACGTTACAGTTCATGAGAAACCACAGAAATCAATAAACTTTCAGAACCACGTACGAAGGCCACCAGATGTAAGAATTATGAGGAGGTCAATATTAATACTGACCTCTTTATCCTTAATTAATCTACTTATTCAGATTGAATAGTAAATTCACGGATTCTGTTCTTTTTCAGTTTACCCAATATTTCTGTGATCTTTATGATGGATAAATAAACAGAGCCATTAAGTGACAATGGACATTAACTTAGTTTGGTATGCCAGGCGACACTACCATTTATTTAAAATAAATCAACTAAATTAACACCATTACACTTGATTGACATGATTTCACTTTCTTTCAATTCAAATACGTCAGCACACTTAAATTTAACACAACAGACATAAATATTAGATGTTAAGCATATTTAGTCTGTGGGCTCTTTAACTTAAAAAATATAGTTTCCAGCTTAGATTGAGAGGGAAAAGAGATAGGAGGAAAGATTTAAGAAGAAATTATCCTGAGCATGATACCAGAGTGACACTTCTCATCCGACTTCTGCTAAAATCCAAGTACGTTTTGTAAACAGCTCTTTACCTTTTGACGACTGCCCGGTAAGAGGGACGACCTTGTAGCCTTTCAGATGCACGGATTCTTGTGGGAACCAGTACGATACCTTCAAGCAAGGTTCTGGTTTACGTTTTCCAACGTCTCCTGGTTTTGCTTGGTCATCAGAGAATATGTCAGCTTCAGGCCTCTGACTTCAAGATAAACTTATTCCAGGAAGGAATAGACAAGTTCTTGATCTTACGCTTGTTCGAAGTAGACTCATAACAGCCTGTTATCAGTCCTTAGCTGAAGACGCCGGTCGTTAGCTCTTGACCACACGTGTCCAGCTCTTGGGAAAGTTCACATCTCTTGAAGTTCCCAGCAACTCTCTCCGACTCTTGCCGACTCTGAAGTCTCAGCAAAAGCTTAGCACTAGTACTTAAGGAAGGACCAGTCGAGGAGTTCATTTGTCTTATCATACCCAAGGTTAAAGCCAGCAGCAGAGAGAAATGTTTAGGAAAAAAGACAGATAACGCTGGAGCCCTGCTCATGAGACTGTCTCTGAGTTTCTAAACAAAACCGTCCGGTCTCTGTGACCCGAAGGCTTCACCTTTAAACACAGCAGTGAACACAGTTTAACTCTTACAGAATGACACAGCTTAAAAGCACACATCATGAAAATGACAAAAGTTATTCTTTTGATCACATTAGAATAAAATCAAAGATAGAAATAGTCTCTTTTGGTGACTATATTTATCAGATTATAGCTAAATGAATGATTTTGTAGTAAATGTCTTGCTTTACTGAGTGGTCAGTAAAGGTCATCACTGGACAGTTCAAAAACCTTAATTTGACCCTGGGTAGGTCCATTACACTCACCTTGTCCCCTTTTCCCTTCCAGCCCAGAACAACTGCATTATCCACTTCTTCCATCTTGGGTGACGGGAGTCGCTGGTGCCCATGTCCAGTTATCACTGTGCAAAGGGCAGGGTACACTCTGGACAGATCGCAAGTCCATCACAGGGCAATTGCACATGTAAATAAAAATACTTACCTTTTGTACACCTGGCTCTGTCTTCTTCTCAGTCTGCTAACTTGGGGTCAACCTTAACTAACCATGATATTTAGGTTATGACTTGAGAATATTTGTCTTAAGTTTTGAATAGATGCATTACACATAGATGGCAGTAAGACTGAATTATTACACAATATTCAAGAAAATGTTATGGCAGAAACCCATGACTTTAAAACACATACATGTAACAAAATGTACACTATTTTTATCTGTTAGACAATATAATTTTTTATAGTATGAACTCTACTAACTCCACTAATTTTTAATTCACCCTATTGAGTATCAGCAAATCTAAAAAGCCTTGTGCAACATCACACAACTTGCTTCAGTTTGCCCCTATTCATGAATAATGATTCTGTTGGGCCTATTTGCTTGTTTTAGCTACATGAGTCTGATGTGGTTGTGACTAAAATTGACATGAAACAGGTAAAAAACAGATTAATTAATTATCATTATTATGAAACTAAAGCTATTTACACACAATATACATTTAATATTTTTGCTTGTAACTTGAGGTGAGGGACCTGACAAAGCGCAACCCAAAAACCCCTTATGATGAGTTTAATTAATGGAAACAATGTTCCCTCGCCCGGACGCGGGTCACCGGGGCCCCACTCTGGAGCCAGGCCCGGAGGAGGGGCACGTTGGCGAGCGCCTGGTGGCCGGGCTTTTACCCATGGAGCTCGGCCGGGCACAGCCCGAAGAGGAGACGTGGGTCCCCCTTCCCATGGGCTCACCACCTGTGAGAGGGGCCAAAGGGGTCGGGTGCATTGTGGAATGGGTGGTGGCCGAGGGCGGGGACCCTGGCGGTCTGATCCTCGGCTACAGAAGCTGGCCATTGGGACATGGAATGTCACCTCTCTGGTGGGGAAGGAGCCTGAGCTAGTGTGTGAGGTTGAGAGGTTCCGGCTAGCAATAGTCGGACTCACCTCAACGCATGGCTCTGGCTCTGGAACCAGTTTCCTTGAGAGGGGTTGGACACTCTTCCACTCTGGAGTTGCCCCTGGTGAGAGGCGCCGAGCAGGAGTGGGCATACTTGTTGCCCCCCATCTTGGTGCCTGTACGTTGGGGTTCACCCCGGTGAACGAGAGGGTAGCCTCCCTTCGCCTACGTGTGGGGGGACGGGCTCTGACTGTTGTTTGTGCCTATGCGCCAAACGGCAGCGCAGATTACCCACCCTTTTTGGAGTCCTTGGAGGGGGTATTGGAGGGTGCGCCTCCTGGGGACTCCCTTGTTCTGCTGGGGGACTTCAACGCTCACGTGGGCAATGACAGTGAGACCTGGAGGGGTGTGGTTGGGAGGAACGGCCCCCCTGATCTGAACCCGAGTGGTGTTCTGTTGTTGGACTTCTGTGCTCGTCATGGATTGTCCATAACGAACACCATGTTCAGGCATAAGGGTGTCCATATGTGCTCTTGGCACCAGGACACCCTAGGTCGTAGTTCAATGATCGACTTTGTTGTCGTCTCATCTGATCTGCGGCCGCATGTCCTGGACACTCGGGTGAAGAGAGGGGCGGAGCTGTCAACTGACCACTACCTGGTGGTGAGTTGGCTCCGATGGTGGGGGAGGATGCCGGTCAGACCTGGCAGACCCAAACGTATTGTGAGGGTCTGCTGGGAACGTCTGGCAGAGTCTCCCGTAAGACGGAGCTTTAACTCCCACCTCCGGGAGAGCTTTGAACACGTTCCGAGGGAGGCGGGGGACATTGAGCCCGAGTGGGCCATGTTCCGCGCCTCTATTGTCGAGGTAGCTTATCGGAGTTGTGGCCGCAAGGTTGTTGGTGCCTGTCGTGGTGGCAATCCTCGAACCCGGTGGTGGACGCCAGCGGTGAGGGATGCTGTCAAGCTGAAGAAGGAGTCCTATTGGGCCTTTTTGGCCTGTGGGACCCCGGAAGCAGCAGATAGGTACCGGCAGTCCAAGCGGCATGCGGCTCGGGTGGTTGCTGAGGCAAAAACTCGGGCGTGGGAGGAGTTCGGAGAGGCCATGGAGAATGACTTCCGTACGGCTTCGAGGCGATTCTGGTCCACCATCCGGCGTCTCAGGGGGGGAAAGCGGTACGCGACCAACACCATTTATGGTGGGGATGGCGTGCTGTTGACCTCAACTCGGGATGTTGTGAGTCGGTGGGCGGAATACTTCGAAGACCTCCTCAATCCTACTGGCACGTCTTCCACTGAGGAAGCGGAGCCTGGGGACTTTGGGTCGGGCTCTCCAATCTCTGGTGCTGAGGTCGCCGAGGTGGTTAAAAAGCTCCGCGGTGGCAGGGCTCCGGGGGTGGATGAGATTCGTCCTGAGTTCCTTAGGGCTCTGGATGTTGTGGGGTTGTGTTGGCTTACGCGACTCTGCAATATCGCGTGGACATCGGGGGCAGTTCCCTTGGATTGGCAGACTGGGATGTTGGTTCCCCTATTCAAAAAGGGGGACCGTAGGATGTGTTCCAACTATATGGGGATCACACTCTTAAGATACAAGAGATACAAGAGATTTTATTAACATTGCACCAATTTTCATTGATACAGCGTGATTATGTATGTACAGTCATCCAGGAGAGGGTTTGAGTGTGTAAAGCTGTTGCCTTATCAAAACACATGACATGTTCCTCAGCGCGGCCTCTCTCATCCGTCTCCGGATGAAGGTCAAAGGTGGGAAAACAGGGAAAGAAACCATGGGGGTTACAGCGTTGATATAAAAAAAAAAGAATCACATTTTGTCTGCAAGACACCGCATGACCCAGTAAAAACCATATCATAAGCACATTTAGCACAGTTACATGTTGCATGTTGAGACTGAGGCAGGGAGGATCTGTCCATGATACATTCCGGATGCCTCCGATAACGCTCATAGAAAAGTTCTCCGGGGGAGGGGGGGGTAGCAGACAAGACAAGAACAGCTTTTTTCCACAGTAGCCACGTCTCAGGAGAAATTAGATATCCAGCCTTTTCCAAGGCTGTTTCCAAGGGAGCCAGATAAGAATTACAAATATTTTCACATCAGGCACACATTGTAATTTCAGCAGCCTTCAGTCTGTAAGGGCGATTCTGTTCATATGATCCAATTCGGGACTTTTTTTTTTTTCCACTGATCCAACTCTGACCTCAGATGTTGACCACAGCGACCCGAGTCCTAAGTCCAAGGGTGACCAGCTCACCCTCTGGATAAGCTCTCAAACAGCTGAATTCTGATGTTGACCACAGCGAACAGAGTCCTAAAACCAAGGTTGATCTGTTCACCCCCCGAATAAGCTCGCACACAGCTGATTTCTCGAGGTCACAGCGCAGACCAGACGTCGGGTGCTCCAGGCATTAAGTCCTGCTGAAGTCTCCCTCTTTTGCGATAGACCAGTGCTCCACAAATGCCAAAAAGCAAAGCGCTGCCATCATAATCCAATATAATCCAAGATTCTTCACCTCCACAGAGCACACCCAGAAATCCACGGAATCCATGGCGGAATCCATGGCGTATCCTCCGTCACTCTGTGAGGTTGAAAAGGCTCTCCTTGTGCCTTCTTCTGTGGAAATCTTCTTTGTAGAATCGAATGCCCAAACCTCCAATCCATCTTAATTTGCGTTCGAGGTGCTTTGCTGTGGAGCTGCCAGCAGCAGGGGGGGGAAGGACGGGAGAGGGAAGGGAATGCGTCTGCCTCCTTCGTGAGCCAAGCCTCCCTGGTAAGGTCTATTCAGGGGTTCTGGAGAGGAGGGTCCGTCGGATAGTCGAACCTCGGATTCAGGAGGAGCAGTGTGGTTTTCGTCCTGGTCGTGGAACACTAGACCAGCTCTACACCCTCAACAGGGTCCTGGAGGGTGCGTGGGAGTTTGCCCAACCAGTTTACATGTGCTTTGTGGACTTGGAAAAGGCATTCGACCGCGTCCCTCGGGGGGTTCTGTGGGGGGTACTCCGGGAGTATGGGGTACCAGGCCCTTTGATATGGGCTGTTAGGTCCCTGTACGACCGGTGTCAGAGCTTGGTCCGCATCGCTGGCAGTAAGTCGGGCTCGTTTCCGGTGAGAGTTGGACTCCGCCAAGGTTGCCCTTTGTCACCGATTCTGTTCATAACTTTTATGGACAGAATTTCTAGGCGCAGCCAAGGTGTTGAGAGGATCCGTTTTGGTGGCCTTAGAATCTCTTCTCTGTTTTTTGCAGATGATGTGGTCCTATTGGCTTCATCAGTTCGTGATCTACAGCTTTCGCTGGAGCGGTTTGCAGCTGAATGTGATGCGGCCGGG
This sequence comes from Garcialebias charrua, assembly GCA_038048925.1. Taxonomy (NCBI): domain Eukaryota; kingdom Metazoa; phylum Chordata; class Actinopteri; order Cyprinodontiformes; family Rivulidae; genus Garcialebias; species Garcialebias charrua. The sequence continues at coordinate 11,435 of JBBPBX010059102.1, read as the reverse complement.
ATGAGGATCAGTTCCTCCAAATCCGAGGCCATGGTCTTGAGCCGGAAAAGGGTAGCATGCCCTCTCCGGGTCGGGGAGGAGGTCCTGCCCCAAGTGGAGGAGTTTAAGTATCTCGGGGTCTTGTTCACGAATGAGGGAAAACTGGAGCGTGAGATCGATAGGCGGATAGGTGCAGCGTCCGCAGTGAAGCGGGCGCTGTACCGGTCTGTCGTGGTGAAGAGAGAGCTGAGTCAAAAGGCAAAGCTCTCAATTTACCGATCGATCTACGTTCCCACCCTCATCTATGGTCATGAGCTCTGGGTTATGACCGAAAGAACGAGATCTCGGATACAAGCGGCTGAAATGAGTTTTCTCCGCAGGGTGTCTGGACTCTCCCTTAGAGATAGGGTGAGAAGCTCAGTCATCCGGGAGGGACTCGGAGTAGAGCCGCTGCTTCTCCACATCGAGAGGAGCCAGTTGAGGTGGCTCGGGCATCTGGTTAGGATGCCTCCTGGACGCCTCCCTGGTGAGGTGTTCCGGGCATGTCCCACCGGGAGGAGACCCAGAGGAAGACCCAGGACACACTGGAGGGACTATGTTTCTCGGCTGGCCTGGGAACGCCTTGGGATTCCCCCAGAGGAGCTGCTCCAATACATAGTTCCCAGACACGCCCCCAGTATTGTGCAAACCGGTTTTCGCACCACATCTGTAGGCAGAAGAAGGCAAGATGGCGAACTAGCAGAGCAAATTATACGGACAATAACACGAGCTACCAAAGCTTCACCATGGAACAAGAGCAAACTGGCAGTGGTCGAGTTAAATGAGTTTGAGAAAGAAATCATGGCAGACGAATCAGACAACTTGTCACAAAGTAGTTACTCCGATATCATTAATTATTTAATTAATACAAGGAGCGAGCGCAGACCGGCTTCACAGCACACCGGCTTTACAGCTTTAAATCCAAAAAAGATGTGTAAACTGTCTCAATCAGATCTAACCAGCTAAAAAAGGTTTAACTAAAATAACACACAGCCAACAAACAGTCCAAGCTGAACACGGACCAGAACCAACCAGCACTTTGAGTCTTACCGTGTTGGAAGTTAGCATGTTGTTAGCATCTGGAGCGTGGCTCGCCGGAGCTCAGGTCGGACGGCGTGCATCCACTGAGGCGGCCGCGGAGGCACGTCCACGTCCCATGGGACCGACGCGTCGCCCGCACGACTTGGCTCCCGTCCTCCTTCTCCAACTGGGACGGTCTGGTGGACCGTGAGGAGCAGAGGAGGCCATTGTCGCGTTAGCGAGATGCTAAGCTAACAGCATGCAAGACGGTTTGCTAAATAATGAAAAAAAAAAAAACCAGCTCTAACACACAGACAGTTGTACTCTAACATTGTTCTGACATAGTTTCACAAAATGATTTATGTAGAATATTTTGTTTACCGGCCAAAAGTACGACGTCTTCCAGAGCAGATCAAAGCCAGACTCAGAGCAGGAGGGGCTGTTGTCCAGTTTCTCCGATGAGATAAATCCTTCCCGTTTACTTTTTTTTTGATGAAGTGAAACCTGCGCGTTGCCCAAACGTCTACCCGACTGGAACACCGACTGACACAACACGAAGTAACCATTGCAATTAATTAGAAATTAACAAAAAAAACAACGTGAAAAATGGACATCTATCAGAACGCGCTCCAACTGCAGCATAGCCTACATGTGGGAGGGTCAAAAAGGACAACCCACAGATGTGACGTCACATGGGAACTATATATCGGCTGGGGAGAGGGAAGTCTGGGCCTCCCTACTTAGGCTGCTACCCCCGCGACCCGACCCCGGATAAGCGGAAGAAAATGGATGGATGGATGGCTTGTAACTGGATTTCCTAAAAAGTTGTGATATACCCAGATAATAGATGGTCATAAATAAAATATATTTCGCAATAAGATCTTTGACATTTTAGTTAAATGTACTGCTAAAATACATTTATTTCTTATGCATTTTCACGTATAATATTTTAATTATCAGGATTATGTATGAGCATACTTGATATTTTAAGTATGTATATTTTAACCTAAATGGATTGTGCTGTATTGGGTGTTTTTATTCAACACACCACACTTCACTCAGTTTAAAGAGTGTTAGTTTTTTTTTTTAATCTCTGCCCACTCCCCAGTGAACCTGTCATTTCACAGTGATGGTGGCTTCAGCCTTGACCCTGAGCTGCACCCAACATGTCAGAGCTGTCGGGTGTATCAAACACAAGACATATTTCTTCTAGTGCAATCTTGCCTTCTCTGGACTTCAAAATATAAAAATGAAAAAAATATTAGGTGTAAAGATCAACCGTGTAAACTCAAAGATAAAATAATATTATAATAATATAACATATTCATTTGACCAGTTTCAGACCAGTTTAAACATGACATGTCACAGATTGGTGGGGCAATTTTATTACATTTCAAACAACTCACAGGCCAGAGAAAAGTGCAGATTCTAGCCCCTGATCCTTTAGTTGGACATTTCTGGAGCACATCTGAATTAAATCAAATTTTATGAGTTGCATGTTGTGAATGAATGGATGAATGGATGGATGGATGGATGGATGGATGGATGGAACCTCATGTATAGACAAAATCAATTGTCTTCTAAGCAAAACATACACACGCCTAAAATTGTTGTTCCACATCCTTCATCTAGTCAAAATTGTAATTATTTTTTATTATTACCACTTCACCCCCCACCCCCACCCCCCTCCAAAATAAAAACAATTGTCTGGAAAATGCTACATGTCATTACTGTACAGTGTTGCACTTTATTTCCTTCATGAGAATATTTGCAACAACAACAGAGGGTAATATGTTGCATCCTGAAGAATTCCTAAGTATTTCCCCAGTTTCCA
>JBBPBX010059101.1:0-21882 GCA_038048925.1 Garcialebias charrua | reverse complement strand
CTCCCACAGTCCAAAAACATGCATGTTAGGCTGATTGGTATTGACTCTAAATTGACCCTAGGTGTGAGTGAGACAGGTCTCTCTTGTAAATGAGTCCCCGTGGCTCAACGAGGCTAGCCTGTATAAATAAAGGTTGAATGAATGAATGTTCTTCTTCCTCAGGTTGTCAGCGCTGTCCTGTTGATGATGATGGTGGTGGTGGTCCCACAGACAGCAGCAAAGCCACACAGGAAGTCCTTTGAAGGTTTAGCAGAAGAAACGGTCCCTCTGCGTTTGGACCCAAACAATTTAGTTCCCAGCCTAAAAGTCAGTTCTTTGGCCAGCGACTCCATCTCACCGTGGACCTACAAGTGAGGCTTCAGCTCCTCAGTGTGTTGTCCTTCATGAAGCTCAGAGTCCTGTTAACAGTTTTTTGTCTCCTCTCTGTCCTCAGCATCTCCAGGGATGACAACATGTTCCCTCATGCGCTGTCGCAGGCTCACTGTTTGCTCAAAACCTGCCTGGACCACCAAGGACTGGAGGACGGGGGCCTGGAGTCCCGTCCCATTCTGCATCAGGTGCTGGTTCTGAGGCGAGTCAAGACGCCAGGGCCAGGCACAGCTACCACTACCGCCTGGAGTCCAAACTCATCTCAGTGGGTTGCACCTGCGTGAGACCGAAGGTGATCAACCAGCACTGAGGACTGACCCATGGAGACCAGATGAAGACCATCTCCACGTGGGGTGTCCTCCAAAGATCTGTGGCAGGGTGTGGCCTTGGGGCAATTTCAATCCCAAAAATCCTCAATTAAAAGAAAAGAACTTTTAAACGAGTTGATGAAGTTTATCAATAGCTATGTTTACATGGACATAAGTAATCGGATCAAACGGCCGAACGGATCAAAAGTCCGTCATGTAAACACCCCGGTCGGGTTATTTTTTGTGTATTCGGCGTGATCCGACCTAATTTGCGATCCGTTCGAAACGGGTGGTTTACGCCGATCCGTAGCCCGATGTGTGCGCATGTAAACACATGATCTGTTCCTTTTACCGGACTGTGGGAAACTGTCCTGACTGCGCATGTGCGCTGCGCGCACCCTCATCCCTCCCTCCCTCTCCCCCCTCGTGTTTACTTCTCCGCCTGGGCTGGCTAGTGGGTAGATGCTAACGCATGGTGGGGAAGTAAAACTGGTCGGTGAGCGATGCAACATTTGTAATGGAAACGTTAAAATAGCTCAAAACTATCGAACGCCTTGACCGAACGTGTAGTTATTCAAACAAGTACATGAAAAGCTGGAAGAAGCTGGAGATCGCTGGAAGAGCTTAAAGCTAAGTGCTACAAAGCTAAAAACAAAAACGGGACAAGTGGCTACGACCCCACCACTTTTTTATTTTACGTGTTGATGAACTGATGAGAGATCTGCCACTTCCAACACAGCAGGCAGCGGTGTGGATCTTATGAGGAGGAGAGGAATCTGAGGAGAGGAAGCTAACCAGGAGCAAAGCATCCTTTCTGGTAAGTTAGACTCTTCAAAACACATTAACCCTCTGTACTGTATTACTTGAGTAATTAGAAACAACAAATATGTAAAAATGTAATTATAATAAGAAATAAGAGTAGCTGTAGGGCTAGCATAGAACTACAGTATACTGTATTGTACATTAAAACTCCAACTAACCAGATAATTAACCTAACACATTTCAACATATCAGGGGTCCAGTTAAACTTTATTTTGTTTGTTTTTCAGATGATGAGTCCAGCTTTGAAGAGGCAGCTGGCAGCAGCACACAACAGACAGTGGCAGGTGATGGTGGCAGGTGATGGTGGCAGGTGGCAGAAGATGCAAGAGTCCCACGTCTTAGGAATCCCAAGAAGTTCACACATGTGCTTTAGAACAACTCAAAACTGATTTGAAAATGTTTCAATTCTCCACAACCATGTTTCTTTGTCCCCTGACAGATCTGTAAATGTATTTTTTACACAGACATTAGGATTGATAGTTTATGGTACAATTAAGATGTCCTAACTTAATACAGTCAGATGGTTTAATAAGGACTCTGAGTTTCTGCATGACTCACAGGATAAAAACACATTTGCTGTTCTATCAGGATACAGAAACATACATTTTGGAAGTAAAATCGATTATTTTGTCACCAATTTTGTTGTCCGAAATCACATGCATACATTGAAATTGTGAAAGTATGTGATGAGTTGATAAAGAAGTTACTGAATTACAGGTTACTGTAGTTTTTAAATGACCAAAGAATGTTTTTTTTGTTGTCATCATTACAAGATGTGATCTGTGCACATCGTCTGTTTTGCACAAACGTTTTGAATGTTTAATTTTTATGTTTTTCTGATATACCTCAAATTGCACTAAGAATGAAACTTGTTTCAAACAAGCAATATCAATTGTTTACAAGAATTTGTTAAAATGTTTGGTCCATTAAAGAGCTCAGATGTTCACTAGTATTATTTGCAGTTTTTTATTGTGATAATATATTTATACAAATGTTAACTGCATGTGAACACAAATACATGACCAGTATCAGAAAGTTCATTCTCAATAGTCCAGGTATCAAATCCGCTCATTCTCAATCAGTTCATCTGGACAGTTTCTTTTTAGTAGACGTTTCTACTAAAAAGAAACTGTCCAGATGAACTGATTGAGAATGAGCGGATTTGATACCTGGACTATTGAGAATGAACTTTCTGGTCTTGAACCACTTTGGACATGTCTGCCTGCCTGGGAGGAGTCGACGAGGGACAAGCCCCCAGAAACCATCTTGGCTACAGCAAACTGGTTGGTCCACTTAAGTTGTTTACTTGGTGGGGTAGCTTCAGTTTGCTTTGGACTGCTCTGACTGACGAAGCCCTCTGGAGTGAGGGTGAAACGTTTCTACTAAAAAGAAACTGTCCAGATGAACTGATTGAGAATGAGCGGAATTGGATCAGTAAATTATTTGCAGTAAGCACCTTTTTTAAAGTTGAGCTCCAAGAAACTTTGTGGCTCAAAATAAAAAGTGAGACCCAACAAAGTCTGGATCTACGACAGCTGGCTGCAGATAATAACATTAACCGAGGCTGAGGCTCATTTCAGCGACGCTAAAGAGGATCTATGACTTCATCAGCGCACTAATTCCTCCTTCATGATCATCTCATTAATACATTTGTAATTCAGACAACGCCTCAATGATGACAGCATCAGATGCTCAGCTAAAAGCCACGGGGAGCATATCAACTTTATTATCTGTTATGATGCTGCATTGAACTGCAGAGAAACACAGAGAGGAGGAGGAGGAGGAGGAGGAGGAGGAGGAGGAGGAGGAGGAGGAGGCTCATTTCAGCGACGCTAAAGAGGATCTGGTATGGTAAAAACTGCAGGAAATGGTACAGGAGGAGGAGGAGGAGGGAGATCTTATGGAATATGAGGAATATGGAATTTTTACTAAATTTCTTTAAAGCAACAACAAAGAAAAAGACTGGATTATTACTGTATTTTCTGACCTATAAGTCACAATTTTTTGCATAAATTAGCATGCCCTGTGACTTATACACTGAAGCAACTTTTTTTTCCATATTTATAAACCAATTTTTGGCTGAGACATGACCGTTTTCATTCATTCTGACATCAAAAATATTGAACATTACCATTTTCAGCTGGTAGATGGCACTCGAGATGTATGCCATGCCGTTGTGTCATGTAATAGGGAAAAGTGGATATCAGTGACACAATCACCTTGCCATTGTTGCCACCTTTGTCCAGCTCCAGGATCAACTGGAGCAACCGTCAAATCAGCTATATTTTGCTGCGCCACCGCGGTGAAACTGAGCTAATTTCACAGTCAAATTGCATTTATTAAGTAAAAGTTAGACTGAGGCATATCTTTGCTATAATTTCGAGCAAACAAATTGCTTTAAGTGTTAATCTTGTTAAATTCTTGTTAAAGTCCTCCTGTGCACGCTCCAGCAGCTGCCATTTGGCAGCCAATTGGTTTTTGGCACAACACCGGCCCACATTTCCAGGTTGTCAGTGGTGACACGTAACAAATGCAATGCATCAGCGATGATGCATAATAGATGCAACTTATATGGTGAAGCGACATATTTATGCTTTTTTCCACTTTATGAGACATTTCTGGACTGATGCGACTTTTACAGGGGGTGCAACATTTACGGTGGGGAATATGGTAGTTTAAAACACAAACATTATTTTAGATGAGTTTTCTCCATAGTAAAAAAGAAAAAGAAAACTAGATGTTTGTAGGTAAGTTTGTCCCTAATCTCACAGCTTTAGAAGCATAAATCAATATAGACAACGACCGTATTTTCTGGAATATAGGTCGCACCTGAATATTTGATTTGATTTGATTTGATTTGATTTATTTATTCATTCATTTTATAATTAAAACAAGAAAACAATACAATACAAAAAAGCGAGAAAAAAATATATATAAAATGAAAGGCGGCAGAAGAAGAAAAAATCTTATTTTTTCTGCCCCTTTTTCTCCAATAAACAATTCATATAGACAACTATTTGGATTACAAAATAAATAGTCAACATAATTTTAGCATTTAAGAATAAACACATGACACAACCAACTCATAATTTCCAAAATAGTGAACAACATAAATAATAATTACTACCCTCTGTGTCATACACAAACTTCCAAATTTCAACTCATTTAAATATATGTTTTTAACCGTTTAAACTTAATCATTCTTTTGAATGAAACCATTGATCTGACCACTTTAATATCAGACTCCAATTTATTCCATAACCCTATTCCTTGAATTATGGTTGATCTTCCCCTCAAACTTGTCCTAAAAGGTGGCTTCACAAATATATCTGTCCCTTTAAGATTATAATTACTCGTTCTTCTAACAAAATATTTCTGAATATTAGAAGGAAGTGCATTAGTTTGAGCTTTATACAAAATTATCAAAATATTATAATCAATTAAATCATAAAATTTCAACAGTTTTGTTTGATGAAACAAAATGCTTGAAGGATGATGAAAATTCTTTCTGGTGATAATTCTAATAGCTCTTTTCTGCAAAATAAAAATTGGCATTGTAATTGATTTACATGCCGTACCCCAAACGCTAATACCATAAATTAAGTGTGGCACAAATAATGTATTATACAACAAATAAAGTGCTTTATCATTTAGTAAATCCCTAACTCTGTAAAATATCGCAATAGTCCTAGATAATTTTGCTTTAACTGAACTTACATGATGTTTCCAAGACAATTTATCATCAATAATGATGCCCAAGAACTTCGCTTCAGAAACTCTCTGAATCTCAGATCCCTCAATTAAGAATGGAAAATCAATTGATTTATTTTTATTACTAAAGATCATATAACTAGTTTTATCCAAATTTAACGTTAATTTATTAATTTTAAACCAATTCTGAATTTTTGCAAGTTCTGTCATCATTAATTCTAAAGTTTGTTGAATATTGTTACCACAACCAAAAAAAGTGGTGTCATCAGCAAAAAGAATGCACTTGAGGAGTCCTGATACCTGTACCAAATCATTTATATATAATATAAATAGCTTTGGTCCTAGTATCGATCCCTGAGGAACTCCACATGTTATAGTGCTTAGCTCAGATTTCACTTCATCCATCTGCACAAACTGTTTCCTTTTACTCAAATAACTACAGACCCATTTCAATGCCAGTCCTCTAATACCATATCTATGTAACTTGTCAAGGAGAATATTATGATCCACTGTATCAAATGCTTTCTTTAAATCAACAAAAACACCCACACAATACTGTTTTTGATCCACCGCTGTAGTAATTAATTCCATCAACTCCATTAGAGCCATGGATGTTGAATTTCCAGTTCTAAAACCGTATTGATTGTTGGTGAGAATATTAAATTTGTCAACAAACTGATCCATCCTGATTGCAAACAGTTTCTCCAAGATTTTTGAAAATTGTGGCAATAGTGATATAGGTCTGTAATTATTAAACTCAGATTTGGAACCACTTTTAAAAAGAGGTATCACCTTAGCCACTTTCATGCGATCAGGAAAAACTCCAGAAGAAAAGGACAGGTTACATATATATGTGAAAGGCTTAATTACATAACCCATTATATTTTTTACAAAAGTCATGTCCATATCCAGCCAGTCCTTAGATTTTTTGTCGGCAAACATGTTTACAATATTCATTATTTCTACAGAATCAGTTTTCTCCAGGAACATACTGTTAACATAACCCTCAATTAAATGATTTGTATTTTTGTCAACTTTCGGTATTTTTGCAGCCAGGTCTGCACCAACATCCACAAAGTATTTATTAAACCCGTTAACAATTTCATTTTTATCATTAGTTTCATTGCCATTTATGACAAAATTTTGTGAATTACTATTTCTTACATGTTTTTTTACAACACTATTTACAACCTTCCAAGTTGCCCTCATGTCCCCATTACATTTACTCAATAAATCACTGTAATATTCTTTCTTATGTTTCCTTATTATCCCCACTAGTTTATTTTTGTACCTCTTATATTTATCTTCAGCTTCTTGTGTTTTACTTTTCAAAAAAATAGAATACAAATGATTTTTCTTTCTACATGCATTTTTCAAACCTTTAGTCATCCATTTTTGATCCACAAATTTCTTTTTAGTATAATGGTTAAGCACACAGTTTTTTTCATACAGTGTTTCCAAAGTATTCATAAATTCATCATATGATTCATTAACATCTTCCACGTAGACATTATCCCAGTTTAGATTAACTAAATCATTTATAAATTTGTCCATAGCTGTTTTTGATGTATTTATAATTTTATTCTTTTTTTCAATTTTGATCATATTACTCTGATATTTTTATGGATAGGTCGCATTGTCCAATTATTGCCAAAGAATTGGAAAAATTCATATATAGGTCGGACCTGAATATAGGTCGCACCTACGTCAAAATGTGGACCTTGTTTAGCTCTGCTGCAAATGTCTGCCACAGGAGCGCACAGCAAGGCTTTTAAGAAGATTAACACTTAAAAACAATTATTTGTTTGATAAAAATTATAGCAAATATGTGTCTGGGCTGAACTTTTCTTTAATAAATGAATAATTTTAGCAGGATAAACACCTAAAAAATATATTTGTTAGCTGACATTATTGTAAGTGTGTCTCAGTTTAATTTTTGTTAATAAATTATTACAAATCAGCTTATTTTATAAAAAGCCATAAATAGGTCGCACCTGAATATAGGTCGCAGGGCATGCAAAAATGATAAAAAGCCGCAACCTATATTCCGGAAAATACGGTATGTATTTTCATATAAAAAATAAAAAAGGAATCCAGAGTGGAACAAAAACCGAATCTCACAGTAAAACGGCAGATCTTTAAAGGGAGGTAGTGATCTCTTTACAACTCCTACTTTAGATTCTGTTCATTTTTATTGCTCATTCCAAGTTTGAAATCAAATGTAAAAATATCATGAATTACAGGAAATGGAGGCATTTGTTTACTCAAGTAGATGTCCAACTACTGATATAAAACTCAGTGGTGCAGTTGGTAGAGCTGTTGCCTCTCAGTGAGCAGGTTGCAGGCTTGATTCCCGGCCCAGGACCTTTCAGCTTGGAGTTTGCATGTTCACTGAGTGGGTTTTCTCCGGGTACTCCAGTTTCCACCCACAGACCAAAAACATGCATGTTAGACTGATTGGTAACTCTAAATTGGTGTGAGTGAGAGAGTGAATGGTTGTTTGTCTTTTTTGTCTCCATGTGTCCCTGTGATGGACTGGAGACCTGTCCAGAGTGTCCTCTGCTTCTCTCTCAGTGACTGCTGGACATGGGCACCAGTGACCCCCGGGACCCAAAAAGGAAGAAGTGGGTAAAGATGATGGATGGATGGACATAAATTTCTTAATGTGGGTCCAGCCTCTACGTAAACAAATCGCCTGAACCTGTCAACATGTTAAGACGTGCGTCACGTGACTGACCCAACGGTGACTGGGTTGTTGGAAAAGAAAAAGACAGCAGCTAAAGTTTAGCTCGTTTTCAGCCTGTTTGGCTGAACAAACGGGTACAACGCATCTGGTCGCAAAGGTTGGTTTGAAAATTAAATTAACGACACATTAACCATCGAAATGAGAAAATACTGTGCAACTTTTTCTTCTTGCACTGATTTATTTATTTTTGGTCAGGTCTTCATGACTTTACCACGAGTACCTTCAAGGCGAATTTAACTTTTTTCTTGTTCTTTTGATTCAAACCTTTTAAATTTATGTCCTCCAGTTGTTCAAATTGACCTCTTGAGGTGCTTGAAGGCAACATCCACCCCTCCTCTGTGAGGTTCTGTGAAAAGTCTATGAACATCTTTCCTGATTTTAGATACCTCTTTAAATAAACCAATAGGAAGAATTGAAGTTTAATTAGTCCCAGATTGATGAGCTAAAGGCTAGTCTGAACTGGGATGAGACCAACGTGGATCACAGCAGTTTTTAAACTATCCCAATTTCAATAAAATCTTGAAGCAATTTTTGCAATTGCTGTTTCTTTAAACATTTACACAATATTGATGATTTTTAGGTGCATCTAGCAGCAGCAGCTAGCTGTAGCATTTCCAGTGCAGCCTGAAGAATTTCCAGCAGGATTATCATAATATTTCTGCTGTTTATGATTGTAACACTCCATATTGGCTTGGCGCTACAACTGAGGCAGATTATAGCGCTATCTAAAACAGGTAAGATATTAACCGCTCACAGATCCAAACTTTAATTTTTTAAGTAACTTTCCTTGTAGATCGACTATGGATCATAAACGGACGCAGTTCCAGTTCTGGATTTGAACTTTCATCTTTTTGAGTCTTCTCCAGTGAATCTTCTGACTCTTTGGAGGTTTTAGCTCCACACCGGGAGGCTGAAATGTAGAAATACTAAAACTGAAATTCTGTTTATTTTATTTGCAAAGCTCCAGTTCCTAACAAAATCAGTTGATCCGCTTATAACAAAAACTATAAATAATTTATTATTCTATCAGTTTTTCATCAAAACTACATTTATGTTTTTAATTTTTCTGATTTAAACGTTAAATAAAGGGTTTTGAATCCTCGTTCCTCGGCTGCAGCTGTGATCCTCACCTGCTCCTCAGCAGCTCATCAGGCCTCATTAAAGGATAAAGTGCTGTGGGAGCGTCCTCCCAACACAAAGATGTTAGCATGCAACAGAGCATTGTTTGTGTCTTTATAAATTCCTGCTAAGCTGAATCCGCTCAGGATTAAAGTAATGAGCCTGCTGTTTATGGGGGAGGCTCATCACCTTGGTATTGAAACAAAAAAGTGTCTTTTTACTGATGGGAGTCCGTTCCAGAGTGGCTGGCAGAAATCATTACGTTCATTATGAAGATCAGCGTGAGTGAACGCATCTTCTTTGTTCATCCTCATCATCAGGTCGGCCATTATAGCACCTCAGATGTTTCCATTAACTAAATGAATAGGCTTTACCTTGGTGATAAACACTCGGCTTATGATTCGTTTCATTAGCGTGTTTCTGTTAAACGTGGGAACACAAGCGAGCGCTGCGTTAAGTTCCAGCTGGTCGCACGGCGTTAATAATGCATTTTTTACTCTTGGTACAGACTTTACTCTTTTAAAGTAAAATTACAAAACACCGTCAACTCCACAGCCTGCTCACTGAACAAGAAGCGCTAATGCTTGTGCACGCCATCGACCTTAGCCTACACAAATATAGCTGTACTTTTGTGAAGTTTGCACGAACAGAGCTAAAACTGAACATTTTAGAAGCTAACACAAACTGGGCTAACAGATCACACGAGGTCACTCAAGTATCGCGTGACATTAAACATTGTTTTCGAGCTTTGACCTCAACAGCTATGATTCTGTCATTCCTCATCAAAAGACGAAACATCTGGCGTGAAAGAACGGCTTCCCTTCAATGGGCGTTGAATTAAATTGTCCTCTTGAGTTCAGAGAGCATCCTCCACTGCTCTGGATATCAACCTGCTCCAGGATAATAATCACTTACTTACTGTTTTATTCTTAATGAGTTATTAAGAATACATATAAAATATGTATATAAAATTTTTAGTGTCAAAGAAATATTCCTTTTGAAAATTGGGTTGGCACGTTCAAATCCAAGATGGCTGCTGCATGTGTGTGACAAAAAAAACTTTATTTTGAGGAAACTATGATTTCCAGTTTTTATATTTCTTAAAAGTGTAGTTTACTCAAATTATTGTGGTGTTCAAATATTAATTTGTTGGCTTCGCCACCCCCTAGCTCCACCACTGCATCTGATAAAATGGCTCCCTCCACTCGTCTGCGCCGCCTCGGACAAGGAAAAACAAACTGAGAATATGTGTTTTGTTTTGTGTCATTTCTTTAGATTCTTGTGTTTCTTCCTTCATGTGTCAGCTCCTGCTTCACCTGCTCCCAGGTGTTCGTCATGATGTCTTGTTAGAGTCCCTTAAGTTCTGCGTCTTTGTGTTTCCTTGCTGTCTGTGTTTTCCACAGCCGCCATGATTTATAAGTTTTGCTGCAACGACAGATTTTGTTTGACCTTCTTTATTTTATCTTTGAGTTCCTCGCGTCTGTCTGCGCCCGGGGCTCGATCCAGCCACAGATCGTGATACAAACATCTGTTCTTCTGCACAGTGTCACTCCTACCCACTTCAATATGTTGCACCAGAAACATGAAGGTTGCATTCCCTGTTCAATTCCAGTCCAGAAAAACGCTCATCTTGAAAATTACATTCATTATTTAAACATCTCAGCGATGGAGACATCAGCGTATCTCTTGTTCATATTGAGCCAACTCCCAACTAAAGTCATCACAGAGCACAAAACACTTGCACCCAGGGCCCGCCCAAGGCATAAGCAAACTAAGCAGTTGCTTAGGACCCCGGGGCCACTAGGGGACCCCCAAGTGGCATTATTTATTTAATAATGATTCTGTTTCTAATAATGACTCTATTACACACAATTTCATTATAAAGTTGTGATTTTTTTAAATCTTGCATTACAAATTATTTTGAACCTTACTGTTGCAGTTCTTTGCAACCAAAGATAAGAAACCAGAGGACGCTTTTGCTGTAAAATACATTGCATAGTGGTATTTATTTTTTCTTTTGTTACTTTTAGTACTCCTAGATCGCATGTGTCAAACTCAAGGCCCGTGGGCCAAATCCAGCCCGCCATAACCATTTCTGTGGCTCTCTACACCCTAGAGCGCCACAGAGACAGAACGTCAAGATAACAGTTGTGTATCTATCTATCTATATTCGTTTAACGTCCGTTTTCCCGATTCAGGGGTGGGACGCTACATCTTTGTCGCCAAGTTTTTGATGCCAGATTAGTCGGTCAGTTGTGTCCAGTTCATTGAGGTTCAGCGCTTTCAGATCTTGTTGAATCGTTTGCGCCCAGGTCTTTTTCGGACGGCCTTTGGGATGGGTGCCAGGTACTTCAAGGTTTTCAATAGCAAGTATAGCACTGTTTTCACTTCGTTTAACATGACGTTGTGTGCGTCAAGATAACAGTTGTGTGCGTCAATATTACTTTATCGGTCAAATTTAATCAGTTGTAATGTTTATATTGTCTATATTTTTTTCAAACAGAGTATTTAATTTTTAGAAGTAGTCATCAAATGCAGAGAAAGTTATTTTACCGGTTTGTTAACAGGTAGTTTTATCAATACATTCTGCCATGTCCGGCCTTTTGAGGACATTCATGATCTTGATGTGGCCCAAAATGAAAATGAGTTTGACACCCCTGCACTAGATGATACATACATATAGGATAATGTAAACAGGACTGTCAGAGTTGCAATGAGTTTATGTTAGGTGGGTGAATGATCTGATCTGTTGATCTGACTGTTGATTGTAGTAATCCACATTAGCAGAAATAGAGGGCCCCAAACCAAATTTTGCTTAGGGCCCCATGGAGACTTGGGCCAGCCCTGCTTGCACCCATCATAATACGCCAATTAGTAAAAGTTGTTTGAAGAAGAAACGCAGCAGATTTAGAAATACAAATTAATATTATAGTTAAAATTTGCAGAAACAGGACTGTCAAGATGAAGGTTTGGACGTCAAAATGTTTAAGACTCTACTGTATTATGGAGTCGTAATGACCCAAATCAAACGCTTCATGTTTGGTTTTAATATATCACAGATAGTAACAAACAATCTTTAAAAGCTGATTGCAGAGTTGTTCTTTTGTGAGTCTTGAGACAAACTGAATTACTTTGGTCTCTAGCCCCCGCTGCACCTCCCCCAGTTAAAAAAACAGCCTTGTATCCCAAACACCTCTGCAGCTCTCGTGCAGTCAGGTTCTGGCCTGAAGGCAGCACGATCGGTGCCATTAAATCTGACTCTCCTCACCGCCTGTGCAGAGAGGTGCAAAGAACAAAGCTGCACCTCAGTTCTGCTCCCTCCTTCTGTCTTCCTGATGAAACGAACCTCCCCGTCTTTCCCGCCTCCTCTCGTTCAGGGAGTCTGAGGAACAACCAGCACTTCTTCCCACTGAGTTATAATCAGCTGGACAGAAAAGGCAGGAGGGTTTCACACGCCTTGTCTTTAATTGACTATGAATATCAGGCTTCACTGCTGCAGATAGAAAAGCAAAATACTGCAGTCAGGACCTCACAGACACTCGACTGAAAGAACGATTGCCTTGGCATGGATGCACCAAAGTAGGTGTACAGTACCAGGTTACAAAACCTTTTTCTCTTCTCTTTTTAAAATTACAAGCAGGAGAGAAGGAGGAGGGGAAAATGTCAGGGCAAAATGATGGGAAGATACGAGGAGGGCGGAAAAAAGAGAAGTTGTAACAGGCGGAGGAGGCGAGCTGAGGAACGAACGGCAATCTGATGGGTGAAAAAGACGAGCACGAAAAAGGAGTGGCTGTTGGAGACAAACATCGAGAAATGTGGGACGACGGAGACGTGGGAGTTTCAGGAGCGATCTTTGAGGAGGAGTTCCTCCTTCTCCACCATTTAATTCACATTCGTGTTTATCACCCGACGCTGAAACGGTGAAGACGGGAGGTTTTTGTCAGTGTTTGTGTGTCTGTTGCTAAAATATCTCAGGAGCCACAAAACGAATTTTAAAGAAACTTCCAGGAAGTAATCACTAAGCATGATCATCTACAGTACAATTGATTAACTTTGAGTCATTTTGATTCAAGATGGCTGCCACCGCAACTCACTTAAAAAAAACTGAAAAATATAACTCGGTTAATTGTACAGGTATGCTCAAAATGGGTGCGTTTGTAGCTCAATCATTCATAAGATACTCAGAGTTACTCGTGGTATAAATTTTAGCATTAACTGTTGGAGTCACTCTTGTTTTCCGGTTAGCAAAATATCTCCTAAATCACCTGTCTTTGAATGAAAATGTTCTAAAGATGATGTTTGGCTCCCCAGCTAGCCTTGGCTGGCCTTGGCTGGCCGCCTTCTCTCAGTTCGCCTGGAGGTCCTGTAAATCCACGCTCTGCCCCCTCCCCCTCCCACTGAGGAAGTCTGCCTATCAGTAGCCGTGTTTCCATCAAGGTTTCTAGCTGCGCAATTTGAAATAGCGCAGCAGAAAAGCTTAATGGAAACGGCAAATTGCGAGGTTACTTCCTGAATTACGCTAAAAAGTTTTTACGCTCGCTTGAGGTGGTTTTTGGGATTTGAGATGCGCTAAACGACAAATGGAAACACATTTTCCGACTCATTTCTGACGTAGCGAAAATTCACGTCACGTGACGTTCAGCTGTTTCCGCTCCGGACAACATGTAACATCGCTAAAACTAGTTGGCATGACAGAATAAATACAACTCGCCCGATAGCAACACGTACCTGAAATATTCTCTCGATTTTGACGAGATGTGTGGCCGGGTTCAGTTTTCAACCGCTACTTCCTGTTTACTGTAGACATGCGCAGTGCTGACGTCTGACGTAATGACGCTGACGTCTGACGTAATGACGCTGTGCGCGGCTTGGTAGAAGCGCTTCAAGCCAGTAGATGGAAACACTTCTGATCTGCATTAATTTGTATTTACATATTTGCGAGGAAGCTCAAAATACGAAATGAAAATGGATGGAAACACAGCTAGTGGGACCCTGCTGAATAAACATTGTCATCATTTCAGGACTCTCAGATTCTCTCTGGCGTTATTCCAGGTCGACCTTGGCACAAGAGTGTTTTTGGATCTCACCAGAGGGAACTGACTCATGCTACCATTCTTATCAGAACTCCTACAGTGTCTCTGGAGTGTCCTTGGACACGCTCACCGCTCTTGTCGTCTCCCCTCCCCTGTGGAATGTCTACGTCACTATGTGCCTATGTACGAGGTGTTGTTTCAACATCAGGGTATTTCTCCTCAGTCAAGGAGAAAGAGTTTGATAGGATTTTTTTTTTGCCTCCAAATCCTAGACGTGTCGCTTTCATTACTTTTTGTCCGTCCAGACAAGACTCGCTTGTAAATGAGTCTTCGAGGCTCAGTGTGATTTATCTGTCTAAATAAAGGCTGAATGAATGGATCAACAACTGATTGTTTGGAGCTAAGCATATTCAAGATGGCCACCACAACAAATTAACAAACACAAAATTGATACATTATTAGTCAAGACACTGATCAGAAAGTCATCTCCAACGCTGAGCGTCATCTTCTGACATCGAGCAAAACGTTGTTTTAAACAGCTTCTCCACATGAGATGAATTCAGTCTAAAGTCTGGTATGAGAGGCGCTGTGCGTTCCTTTCACATGCCCTTACTTTGTGCTTTGGGCTGACAAGCTCCTGTAATCCTCTCAGACCGATCAGCGTGGTCACAGCCTGTGCTGCGCGAGAAACAATGGATCGAATCCACAACGAGATGATCTCGTTAGAAGTCTGCCGAGTAACAACTCCAACATCTGAGCTCGAGGTGAGCCGCTCTTTCATTTTCACGTCACATCTTGTGCAGAAACAGGTCTCTTTATATATCAGAGCCATCGAGCTGAAAATGAAAGTGCAGGATGAGAAAGGTGCACAATCTGAGCGTGGAAATCAAATCAATGCGTGAGCGGCGGTGATGAGAGGGACTGTGGCACTCGAGCAAAATGTCAAGATGTGGAGTTTGTTGGGCAAACCCAACGATTTTCACTCAAAACGTTTTCCGGTCTGTGAATTCCTGGAGTGGTGGAAAAAACGTTGAGCGTTATCCCAGAGAAACCGCTTGTATTTTTGTTGTGTGTCTGTTTCTGTTTGTGTGTATCTAACTAAAAGCCCAAGAAAACAAAGATATCAGTGACACCCGAATCCCTTCTCTGCTGATCAATGAAAAACAGATTTTCATCTCTATCTTTCACTGAAGCGGGTCCATCATTTAGTGGGTCTAGAGGAGAATTACTGAAAATGTATGTGTGTTTACCGGTCGGTCTATGTTCCTACCCTCATCTATGGTCATCAGCTCTGGGTAGTGACCGAAAGAATGAGATTGTGGATACAGGCGGTTAAAAAGAGTTTCCTCCGCAGCTGGACTCTCCCTTAGAGATAGGCTGAGAAGTTCAATTAGAGTCAGAAGAGACTCGGAGTAGAATCTCTACTCCTCCACATCGAGAGGAGCCGGTTGAGGTGGTTTAGGTATCTGGCAAGGATGATGCCTGAGCGCCTCCCTAGGGAGGTGCTATGGGCATGTCCGACTGGGAGGAGACCCTGGGGAAGACCCAGGATACGCTGGAGAGACTGTCTTTCAGTTGGCCTGGGAACGCCTTCTAGTCCCCCCAGAAGAGCTGGAAGAGGTGGCTGTGGAAAGATGTCTGGGCCTCGACACTCACCCACAAACTTTTTTAGGGGTGGAGATTTTTTTTAAGGGTAGAAGCAGAAATGCTACTTGAAGGGGCAGCTCGTATGTGATATTAAGAAGCTCGTAAGTGGCTGTTGTGTTTAAAATGAGTGTTTATGTAATTATTTTCAGTTTACATATCCAATATAAGTTTATTCATTCAAGGCAGTCATGTTTGTTCATAACTTTATTATTAGTAAGCCTGAGAGTTACCTGACCCAAGCAAACAGTTACCAGAATGCACCCTATCAAAATAAAGGCTCCCCCATAGCTCTGCGTTCGGCCGAACGCCGCTCCATGCGCCCGTTCACCCGCACAGCTCTGCGTTCTTCTCGCGTTCATTCTCGCGTTTTTGCTCCAAATTCTTGACGTCATTTGAGCAACCACTGCGCAGCGCGTTCGCTGATTGGTCATTTGCTGACACGCCTACTGAATTGATTGACAGGTCGGGGGAGAAAAAAAAGGCGAGCCGGCACTTCATACAGCTTCAGCCGCAGCGGTGTTCTGTGTTTATATCTCATTAAAAAGTTTTTAAAAATTAAAAAAACAAGGAGCGCTGGTCCAGCACACCAGAACACCAGGAAATCTGCAGAATCTCGCGCAGCCACGTTGGACCCGAGTTTAATTCGCACGTGACAAATTCATTCATTTCCTCATCATTTCAGTCATGGAGTCAGCGGAGGAGGAAGCGATCACTTGACTTTTGGCAAAAAACAAAAGAAAAGGCCAGATCAGGGATGAAGAAGAGGAATTTAATACATTTGTGTCACATACAAAACAGTCCCGCGCCGGGCAGTTTATTGTGAGACAACGCGTTTGCGTTCGTAAAAATTTGATTTTGGCGTGTTCGTACCCGCGTTCGAACGCTTGTGCCTCTGCGTACGAACGGCGTCGAGTGGCGTACGGCCGAACGCAGAGCTATGAGGGGGCCTTAAGAGAGTTCCTGGATCCTGTTCCAGCAGGATCCAGCTCAAATTAAGCCCTGATGTACAGCAAACCCCCTACCTACGAACGAGTTCCAGACCTAAGAACCGTTCGCAGGTCGATCTGTTCGCAGGTCGGTCCGTCCACTCGTCACTCGGGGATGTCTTTTTTTTTTTTTTGTGTGTGGTACCAAGTACTGTACTTCGCCTATCCTAACACACCTAACACAGTGTAATTAATTAATACAGTACAGTACAGTAATAAAAATATAAATTAAATAAATATATAATTTCTTACTTTGAGGTGGTCAAAGATTGTTGCTGTTCGTGTGGCAGTGCGGCGCGACGATAACTGAGCATCGGCGATCAATCCGCGGCTGCCTGAGACGTCCACAGAGTTCACAGAGCCGTTTCCAGCTAGTAATTAATCCATATGAGGCGATGCTATGGAACTCCCTCCCTGACATGAGAGCTCCACAGTCACTGGTTGACTTCAAAAACGGCTTAAAGACTTTTCTTTTTAAGCAAGCCTATTCTGCCTCCACATGATTTTATCTTGATCTTAGTTGATATTATTATTGATTTTACTTGATTTTATCACTTGTTTTATTTACTTATTTATTTATTTTTTAAGCAGGCCTACTCTGCCTCCACATGATTCTGTCTTTAATCTTAGTTGATATTATTATTGATTTTACTTGATTTTATCACTTGTTTTATTTATTTATTTATTTATTTTTTAAGCAGGCCTATTCTGCCTCCACATGATTCTGTCTTTAATCTTAGTTGATATTATTATTGATTTTACTTGATTTTATCACTTGTTTTATTTGTTGTAGCACTTTGAGATTTTTATTAATGAAAAGTGTGGTATAAATTGAATTCATTATTATTATTATTATTAATCCTGGGTCACGCAGTCTTCAAAGCCGGCAGCCGGGACTGTGACTAAAATGGCCTCCGGTGTTCTGCTTTAACTTGTGACCGTGTAAACTGGAGACCTTCTTCTTGTAGCATTTCCTGTTATTCATTCAACCTTTATTTAGTCAGGTAAATCTTTTGAACCTCATGGGCTCATTTACAAAAGCGACCTGCTAAATGCGAAAATGCGACTAAATGCGACCTGTTATGACCGGAAGTTGCACAATTATTGCGCGATTATGACAAAAATGATCAGAAATGATCATTTTTATCATAATTATTATTTATAAAGCCTTTAAAACAACCACAGCTGCAACAAAGTGCTGTACACATGAAATTAAGAACATTTAAACACAACTTTTTTTTTATTTTTTATAATTTCATATTTTTATTAAATATGATATGTAGGTCCGGGTTGCCGTAGATCGATGGAGTCGTAGGTAGGGGGTTACCTGTACTGGTAATGGTTGGGTTTAGGGTAAAGTCAGGATTAGGCTGTAGAAATGAATGAAAATGAATGGAAGTCAATGCAAAATCCCTGTAAAGATATTAAGACAAACTGGTGTGTGTGTGTGTGTGTGCGTGCGTGTGTGTGTGCGTGTGCGTGTGTGTGCATGCGTGTGTGTGTGTGTGTGTGTGTCACCAGGTGCCTCTGACAACTCGTCAAGCAGGAAGAAGCTCCTGAGAGGCGGCACATTTTATTTTGACAGGCAGAACACGTGTTTTTAATTTCTCTGATCTTCTTGTGTGTTTTGAACGCTCCTAACTTGTTTGTTTAAACTAGAAATGCACTCAGAGTTGTACCGTCGCCCTCTGCTCAAAGGCTAATCGTTTTTTTCTTGTGTGTGTGTGTGTTCATAGCCACTACTGTGACATTACATGAATGCTCCTACAAGCACCCTGCAGATGTTGGATGCTGTCTATCATGGTGCATTAAGATTCATAACTGGCTGTGATTATCGTACCCACCACTGCACCCTGTATTCACTGGTTAACTGGACATCATTAACCTCACACAGACTCTTCCACTGGTACATTTTCATCTTTAAATCACTTCTTGGTCTGTTGCCTTCATACATGCTGCTGGCTGCTCAACCGCCTTTGAGTCCTCCCTGACCTCTGCGTAATGTCGGTGCCATTTTGTGCTTGTGTGCAAGACTTTTTTTTCATTACCACATTTTAGACCTTCAAACAGAGGTCAAAAATGTGTTAGGAATTTTTTTTGTCTCCAAACCCTATGTGTTATTTTTCACCACTTTTATTGTCTGTCCAACAGATCTCACTTGTAAATGAGTCTTCGAGGCTCAATGTGACTTATCTGTTTAAATAAAGGTTGAATGAATGAAAAAATCTCCTCCTACATGTCTCTGCGCCGTCAGTGCAGTACAGCGTGCGCTCTCAGGACTTTATTACCTGCAGTGTCCCCTCAGTGAGGACTGAACTTGGCAAAAAGACCTTCTCCTACTCCGCTCCTGTTTCCTGGAATATCTTGTAAAAAGATCTGAAGCTCTCGACCTTGATCTCTCGAAGTGACTTTAAGCATCTTTAACTTCCTGGGAAAAACGATGCAGACATGTTCCTGTTTTTGTCCCAGAGTCTCAATGGGATCAACCTGTATAAATAAAGGTTGACCGGAGAGAAAAAAAAGAAAGATGAATGACATTTCAAATACATGGAAACGTAAAAATAAATAACACCAGATAAACACATGAGCGTTGGTAACCAACAATAAGTTACTATTAGCCTCATCTGTTATATTTGTGTATTTTATTAAATTATTGTTTTAATAAGAGCTTCATTTTTTTTTAACTTGACTTTGATCACATCTCTGTCATGTTCAGACAAACTTTTGCTGAAGGTCAAACCTTTTGAAGCCTCTGTTTCCTCCTGATGCTCCCTTATCTGCCCTGTTCCTAATTAAAACGGCACAAGAGTTCTTGTTTACACTTGTCAGGCTCCCCCCCCCCCACACACACACACACACACACACACACACACACACACACACACACACACACACACACACACACAGCCTTGTTACTGTTACATTGTGGGGCCCCAAGACCGGGCCATGCATTGTGGGAACCACCCTTTCTAGAGGTTCTACAGGCCTGAAAAAAATCAGGCAAAGTATGTGAGTGGCAAGGAACAAACACCCATCTTCAAATATTCAAAATAATCAAGTTTAGTTTTCTGACATGACTAGAACACGCTTCTTGGGGACTTTTTCTAACATTTAGTACTTACTAGGGACCTTTCTGACATTTAGTACTTAATGGGGACCAAGTAAGCACACAAACCAGTTTTTCTATCTTTCACAGGACCACTAATACACTTTCAGGTTTACCAAGCTTACATAGCCCAAAGTACTTAAAAGTGAATAAATGCAAGCAGAAAAAAATGCATCCTTTTGTAAGGTTCACCCCCACACTTCTTAGTTATAAGGAATTATTTTAGCAAGGATCACTTTATTTTTGGTAATATCTTCATACAAAAATGAATGGACAAAACACACAATAAGATGGTCGTACTCAATGAATTCATCACAAATAAACAAATCATTTATTTAATGAATCAAATAAATCACTAATGTACAGCTTATTGTGAGATTAATTTCCTATAAAAAGTTTAACAAACTATTAGGTTTAGATGTTAATAAACCATTTGTTTGTTGCACTTTTTTAAGTTTTGGCAGAGCATAATTTAAAAGGGAAGAAAGGAGGAAGAGTGGTCAGTTATTTTAACTTTAACCTTTAAAGAATGTGGATTTTAACCAGAAAGAGCAGACGTCTCAACGAATTCAGCAAAGACCTCAGGTATGCTCAGTAACAACAGCCATTACCTTGACCGGGTTAGTCTCACCCACCACGGCTCAAGTCGGAGGAAAGATCGTCCAATTTGGTGAAGAACTTCTCGGAACCTCATCCACTTGGAGACTTTCGAGGCATTTTAAGTTACTCCTCCAGCGTCTTCTCTGGGCTGCTGCTAATTGAAGATCAGAGATGAGGTTTTTCAGTATCCATCTCAAAAATAGAAAGCCTCCGCTCGGAAGTTTCAAAACAAAAGTTTCTCTGTGAGGAACTTTGGTAAGCAAAAATAAACAAGACCGAGTGTTGGTCTGGTCTGAGAGGTTCCCTGTGGTTAATGGATAATGAATAAAAGATTATTTTGTTTATTATCAGAGTAATAAGAAAATGTCTCTTTACTGTTTAAGAAAACCTGTTATGACTTTAAATGAACTGAGTTCAGTCTCTCTGAAGGAGGCCTTCTGAGAGTAAGGTCAAAGACAGGTGGAACTGTTTATTCCACCCCTAGGTGACCACTACATTTTTAAATCCTTATTAGAAATAGAAACTTTTTTTTTACATCTTTATATGAAATTAAGAACCAAGGCATATTTATCTAACAAAAACATTTATTTTGTTATTAACTTAAACTCCAATAAACATTTTCTGTTTAGATGAAACATATTTTCACAAAACTGACTATACAGAAGTTTTGTTTTCCTCACAAATTTCTCAAACTCGGGTCTAAACTTAAAATCCTGTTTTTAAAATGTTCAAAGCTCACAAAATGTTAAAGTTTCATTGAAAAGCAAAATGGTTCTAAAATGGAAAACATTTTGAGCAGATCAGAAAAGAACAAAAGCATCAAACCCCCCACTTGCACTTCTTTTTTAAACTAAAACACTTAAGATTTTACAAAACTGTTGTTAGTTGAAATAGTTTGTTTTCAAAACTTAGAAAAGATGGAAAAAAGAAAATGAAAAACTTGTCCGAGACAAGCAACTGTCCAAGTTGAATGGCATATTAAACTTTGTTTTTAAGAGATGTAATCCGATTCTTGATATAGAATTTTATGGCCAGCCAATCCCTGTTTTTAAGTGCCGTTTTTTCTTTTTGAAGACACTTATCACAGTCAATTTTTCTTGGAACACAACAGGTGGTTATGAAGGACATCATGTGTTTCTCTACAGCTGCAATTTCTTCTTTCTCCCACATCTTTCTCTTGAATGGTCTGCGACCTGCAATTGGAAAAAAGAAAAATCCCCATTGTTTTTTAATATTTTACTTAAAGAAAACAGGATTTTACATACTTTAGCACATGCTGATTTGTACTGGCTTGGGATAGGCATTGTCATGACCTTAAATGATAAGCATTCAGGGTGTATTTTTCAGTGTTAGACTTCAAATTTGAGTGTCGAGAATGTCAAAAAGAATTTTAACAAGCATAACGTGTTGATATCTGCAACATTGCACGTCTTTA
>JBBPBX010059100.1:0-10967 GCA_038048925.1 Garcialebias charrua | reverse complement strand
AAAACTAGATGAGTAACCTTACCTGATATAAAATGGGCACTGCATACTAGTGCATTTTTGATAAAGTCCTCGGTCCAATCCACCCACTTGATGGTCTGAAGCGACAGCTGCCTTCGGTGGCTTTGAAATGGTCGATTGCCTCTTGGTATGTGGTAGAACTTCAGTCCTTCTTTAGAATACCTATTTGTACAACCGTATATACACAACATCCTGACATTTTGTTGCTGGTGGAGGAAATTGCTTAGCTAGATTCACTCCGCAACTTTTTTATGCTTGGAAAAATGCCTGGGTGGGTGGAGTCTTCTGTTGCATCGGTGCGCGCGCAGCCGTCTTTGTTTACAAACACTAAATGTGTCTATAACCAGCTTTTGTAGCATAGGATTAGACCGCCAAGGTCCTTGCCTTCTGCCACCACCCATCCCACAATGCACCTGACCTCTTTGGCCTATCCCACAGATGATGAGCCCACGGGAAGGGGAACCCACATCTCCTCTTCAGGCTGTGCCCGGCTGGGCTTCATGGGTAAAAGCCTAGCCACCAGGTGCTTGCCTGCATGCCCCACATCCAGGCCCAGCTCCAGAGCGGGGCCCCGTTGACCCAAGTCCGGGCAAAAGAATATTGGTTCCATTAATTTTAATCATCATAAGAGTCTGTTTAATAAACAAAAACAATGAGCTGATGAGCTGAACTCACGGTAACAGGAAACGCAGCAATCACTGTGTAGTGATATAGGCCTTTGTCTTGACCTTCAAGTACACCTCTCCACATCTCTCTGAAACTCTAAGGGTTACACCTTCTTGAAGCCCTCAAGGAGACAGATGGACACTTATATATTTTTACAATTATTATGAATTAATGGACACTAATTAATCAGATTGAACTTTCTCTTTAATGTGTGTTAATTCAGAATTGATCTACAGTATATTTTTGTCATTATTAATGATGATCTGTTACTTTCATGAGCTATGACCTTCTGCTGGTTTTATTTCTGCAAAATAAGCAGACTCTGTCGCTAAGGCAGAAGTCAGGGTAAGAGCTGTTCTCTCCCTTCTCTTGTGTTGTCTATGAAGTTAGCCATAACATTTTTCTGTGCTCACAAGCAGGCCACCTGGCTGTTTATGTAAACAGTTTTCCTGCTGTCCGTCAAGAGTCTTTTCTGCCTATGGGATCATACTTCCATCTTTTATTTTGTTAACCAGCCTGTAGCCGTATGAGGTTGTGGGAAGACCCCACCTCCCCCATATAATGGGCACTTCCTATTTGGAAGTTAGTTTTTGGGAAGACAACTAACTGCCAACTGGTTGCTCTCCTTTGGGAAAAGCTGGAGACGCCCGGTCATTGTGCCAACTCGACCCACGTCTCAGCTGAGAGTCACGGCAAAGCCTTGCTGTGCCTCAACACTCATTTCTGAAAGAGTTTGTTTTCTGAAGTTTATTGTGAAAGTGCAGCCAGTAGCTGGCTCTGCTCCTGCCGGGAGAAGCGGTTCTTCTCACTCGTCTGAATCAGCTCACACGCGCGGAGGTCATCTGGGCGTGAACTGGACAACACAGTCCGTTAGTGTCCACAAACCTCAACTCTTATCTCCAAGACGTATCGTCAACAGGTAACGAGGCGTTGATTGTGTCCTGAACGTGTGGGAAGCCCAGCTGAACCGTATTGGAGGGTGCCACTCTGGTTGTTTCAAATAATTAATTTCAGTTAACTTAGCTTTCATCTTCTTCCTCCTATTTCTTATTTTCCATAAGTATTTAATCTGTCAAGTAATGTGCCAACAGTTAAGTTTTAATTGTCTGTTTGTTTTAATTTGAATTCTTGTCAACGTAGTTATTAAATCAGAGCTAATATCGATACAAATGTTTATGTAATTTTTGTGATAGTTTCAATAAAAGGTCTATTTTTTGGTAGACCAACATAAATTGAAGTCTAAGCGTGAAATTACATTTCTGGCTAATCACATCGTTAGATTTGTTGATTTATTCTGAAAAAGTTGAGACCCCGTGAACTTGGTGGCAAGTTTGTGCAGATAAAAGTCTGCTCATACCTGCACGTCTAAACTATAGGTAAGTCAGTAAACTGACTAATAACTCCTATATTGTTACATATTGGTGGCTCGTCCGAGTTCCTGGAACGTTTATTAAGTTGTTTGGTGTAGCTTATTTTTGTTAACGGTGTTTGTTGGCATTAGTTTGCATCCTGGTTTTGGGCTTATAAGAATAGTTTTGGCTGGTGAGTGTCCGGGAGTTGCTAATTGTGGCATTGTCTGGATTATTTTCCCGTTAGAATTATTTTTCATTCACATTTGAGCGTATGCTTGGAGCGGGTGCGTGATAAATGTTTTGTCTGTGCTTGTGAGACGTTTCATTACGTGTCACGAGGCTGCATGCATCTTTCATTGTTGTGACCGCCGAGTCACGATCCTGTTTCATTCTATTACATCTGCGATTTATTGTTGAAGGTCTGTTTCACACATTTGCTGCTCCATTTTTACCTAATCTGTTACAACGTGTTTGCCGAGGTTCGGGAAAACCCACTCCGCGAGTTTGGACCGGATGTATTCCGGTTCCGTTTGACGTAAAGTCCGTTGTTGTACACAGTTAGAGTGCTGCCTCCCCTGGGGGCGTGAGAGTTAGCTTGGTTGTGTTTTAGCTCATTGACGGTATTTTCTGCGGTGTAAAAATACGTTTATTTTGTGGAAGAGAGTCCAGTACTTTGAGCCGAGCTAATGCTAAACGGTACCGACAAGATGGCTGCTTAAAACGCTGTGATTGGTCCATTGTGTGTCGCGTTCAAGAACGTTGGTTTCTGTAGACTCTGGTTGTCGGATTCATTTTTGCACACATTTCTGACGGTTTATTTGTGTTGTTTGAGTTCTATGCACGTAATATCGTCGAAGACTGGCTTAACCGCGGTGTTTTGCGGTATTTATGACTGTTTTAGAACGTTAAAAAGTCCGTTCCTCGCTAGAGTTCAAAAGACCGCAGGTCCGTGAACGCACCGCTCGAACGGCACGTCACTAGTGGGTGGCGTTAGATTTGGAAGACACAATTTCCCATGAACACTTGGGTTTTAGAACTACAGTTCTGTCTTCGCTGTGTTTGGTCGATTACGCTGTATGTGTTGACGCATGCGCAGTGGGTGAAGCCCCGCTCCTCGTCAAATTTCACTTGCTACTTGTCTCAGACGAGTTTCCGTGCTTGTTTGTCCATTACTGTCTTTGAAAAGACTGTTTAATCGCGGTGTTTTTGAGATTTTAGTGGGTGGACAGAGCCGGTTGCTCTGAAAAACTGCCGATCGCCATGTGACCAGGTCACGTGACACCGATTTTGCCGGTTTTATGAGGACCGACCTTATTTCTTTTAAACGCAGTTTAAAGGGTTTCACAGTCAACCGATTTTGCTCACATGATTTCGTTTTGTGAGCCTGGGTTCTAGAGCTTATCACGTTACGCTTTAGATCTGTCTGATTGATGCTTTTCATCCGTGTTGGATGTCTGTGTGGGCTGAAAGCTACGGCTGCGCTCACTGGTGATAACAGCGCCTCTATAGCGGTCAGATAGAGAAATTACAGTCGCTGTGATAAACTCACTTCCAGCGCTGTGACCCCTGCTGGTTACATTAGAAGACGCAGTCTTCCTGTAATGTGTACATGGTAACTGTTCCTGTTTTAAACGGGAAACATTTTGAGAATATTGTACTCACAGCACACTTTAATTTGATTTTCACATATAATCAAATGTTGATGGCAGAACAGTTACACAGATTTAATACAGACATGTATGTTTTTAGATAAAACTTAACAGTTTATCTTTAATTCTGTGCAAAACTACCTCTCTGTCCCTGTTTTGTTTTAATCTGCAAGGTTAAAATAACACACATGAGGCGTCTTTTGTTTTGATTTTCACAAAAATCTCACAACGACAGCCGTTTTTGTTTGACCTTGTCACAGGTCGACAAATTACTATAAATCACTGATTTTTATTTCATTTAACATCTTGGATGTTTTCTGAGCAGCTCATACACTTTGCATATTTGCAAGCTGCGAAATGAGACCCGCTTTACTTGATTTTTCGCAGAAAATCAGTACAAAGATGGACGTTCAAACAGGTGAACCACCTGAGGGGGCCTCTTGTTCTGTTTATCCTAGATGGATGGATGGGGGCCTTGGGATTCCTGCCCGTGCTCCCCGCATTTTGGGGGAATCTGCCTCTTCGTATGCTAATTACTTAGCTGCTAAGAACGTCCGTCAGGATAAGTGGGAAAATCCCCTGTCATTCTACGACAGGCTAATCTCGGTCTACTCCGGGGGCAAACCTGTTCCTGGATTAGAGGAAAAAGTGGAGTTTAAACGTCTTTTCATTATGAATCTTATGCCTTTTCAAATGAAATGTGTTCATTTCAAGGTTGATTGCAAAAAAGATTCCATGGAAGTGATAAGACAATATGCTGCGTCAGTTTTTGAGGCCGAAATACAACCTAGGATACCATCAGAGGGTTGTACAGGTCAAAAGGTCACATCCCACTCGCAGGAAGTAGTAGAGGTTCCCTCTCCTTCAAAGTGCGAGAGGTCACAGGTTTTTCATAATAACATACATCAGCATGGTGCTACGAGCTGTAGGAGTTCTGAACCCCCTGCCCCTCAGGTTGAAAACCTTGAGAGGAGCAGAGAACCACACAAGGTAGGTGTTCGCCCTCCAGATGAACCCAGATGGTCCGGATCGAACCAAAAGAGTTCTCTCATGGATCTCACTGTGGGTGAACTTCGAGAGATGTTGATGTCTGGGTACCGTGACCCTTTGAAAAGTGGTCTGTCCCGACATGTGCCCCCGAGAAGCGGCCCTCCTGCCCCTGCCCCGCTCGAGACATGCAATGAGTCACACATGCTCCAGATTATGGAAACGGCGCCTCCGCGCGAGGACGTGACTGAGGTTGTGGTTTGTTTGTCAAATGATTTGAATGTTACAGTGGTTGACCAAGCTGACACAACGTGTGACGTTGTCCTTGATGATAACACAAATAACGTTGTTCCACCTGACGAAGCGACGCGCAGCACTGCCTTTTGCAACAACTCAGTGCACACAGTTGACATCAACAACGTCAACACTGACATGAATGCTGACAGCAAACCAATTGCTGATGATCAGCGTACTGAAAGTCCAGATGCTGACAGCAAGCAAATTGCTGAAAATCCGCATCCTGAAGGTCATGAGGCAGACAGCCATCATGATGCTGACAGCGACGATGATTACACAGACAGAGTCACGCGTACACAGAAACGTGTGGAAAAACCTGAACGGTTTCTGTGTAACTTTATAAAAAGGGGGATAGCTAAGAGAGCTTACCTGCCACTCACATTGGAAGGGGTCCTAGAGCAAGAAGCACTCCTGGTTAGCGGCTCAGACGTGTCTGTCATGTCAGCCAAACTGTTTGAGGAGCTAAGGACCGCCGCTAACGATGTTGGCAGGCAAATACCCTTTGTGAAAGACACTTATGGTGATCAACTGGGCCTCGCAAAGACGAGAACAACCCTAATAGCCATGGTCCACATGCAGATTGGCGAGATGTCACTATACCACCCGGTATATGTGTCTGATCTTGACTCACTCCGGGCTCCATTTGTGGTTGGCCAAGATTTTATAAATCGCTTTGAAGCGATTATAAATTATGGCAATCAGACGATGTGGGCCACAGTGAGCAGTCCGCTGCCATTCGTGGTACCTCCCCAAGGTCAGGACACTGACTGTCTGACAACAGGTACCGCTGAGGTCACATGGGATTCCCCAACAGAGACCACAGACCCGGTAAGTGAACCTTCGACTACAGGTGAAACAGAGGAGACTCAACAATTGGACCAGACTCTGGCCCATCACGAGGACCTCCTCTGCGAGCTGACGCCTTCAGCACTCACTGACCACTTCCTACCACAGGTAGAAGAGGGTGTGGAGACCCAAGGGTCCCACACCGATGACGCTGTACTGTCCTGTGGGACAGGTAATTCGGCAAACAACCAAGTTTGCAGTGAAGTCTTGGTTCAAGGGCATCTGAGTCCAGAAAGTGACAGTCTGCAACACTCTGACAGTCACTGGGACTTCATTGTTACTGATTTTGAGGACCCCTCCTTAAACAAAAGGGGGGCACACTCTCACTTCCTACCACAGGTAGAAGACGGTGTACAGATCCAAGGATCACACACCGAGGACGCTGTACTGTCCTGTGGGACAGGTAATTCGGCATACGGCCAAGTTTTCAGTGAAGTCTTGGTTCAAGGACATCTGAGCCCACAAGGTGACAGTCTACTACACGCTGACAGTCACTTGGACTTCATTGTTACAGATTTTGAGGACCCCTCCTCTAACAAAAGGGGGGCAGACTCACACTTCCTACCACAGGTAAACGACGGTGTAGAGATCCTAGGGTCACACACCGAGAACGCTGTACTGTCCTCTGGGACAGGTAATGCAGTTATCAGCCAAGCTTTCAATGAAACCTTGGTTCAAGAGCATTTGAATCTAGAACTACTCAGAGATGACATAGTTCTGACAGACTCAAAGAGCACCTCTTCATTCATGAAGTGGGAAGACATACATCACAACGACAGAGACACGCCTGCGATGGCGCCGACTGTTGTGACACACCTGCATTACGCAGAAAGAGGTAAACGTACAGAGGTACGTTGGCCGAAACCTATAAGGTTCCTGTACAAGGTTCCCCATAAACTGCGCGAACAGCTTAAACTAAACAATGGCATCCTAACTCGTGCCCATGGACGGACGTCCACACCCGTGTGCTTGGTCCCTCATGACCACAGGGGGGTGATGTTAGGCCATGCCCATGTCAAGGACAAAGATTTCAATAACCCCACAAACGACAAAGATCTCGCAAACTCACAGACTTCATGGGAAAAGAAGGTCGTCCAAGCACAGGATAGTAAATAAGCTTAAACAGTTTAAACTATTCTAGTTGCGAAAAGAAACCGTTCCAACTAGAACTTGGAAACGCTAAGCATAAAACCCACAACAAAAACTGACCTTAACAACCGTTTAAATCTGTAGGATTTAATTGACATCGGTTATAAAGCTAAGAACTGTTTTTCTTGTGTGTGACGTTGGAATCTGACGACCAGAGTGAGTTTGACGTAGTGAAACGTTGTTTTTAGTTGCTTAATTGCTACTTTTGTGTTATTGAAGTTGTTATTGTTTTCTGAACACTCCCAGCCAAAAGAGGTTTTGATTGTTGATAAGTTGAAGACTTAAATGGATTTTAACTATGCCAACATGCTGTTCATTTTGTTAAAGATCTCAATCTTTGAAGAGTCATAGTAGATTAATACTACTTAAGGTACTATAATCTACACTGATCTCCCAATCATTTAGGTAGAACCGATTCGATCGTTTCTATTCTAGATCTATTCATTTTGATGAGTCTCGCCATAGACTTCAAAATTTTTAGGGATTACCAAATCTTGCGTCGTTCGTCTAAAAGACAACAGACATTTAGACCAAACTAGTTTCATTTTTTTATTTTAGTTTAACCTAAACTAAATAATGAATGGAGGAATAGTTTGAATGAAGAGGCCTTCGTTACAGAAGCCCTCCACATTTCTATAGGTATAGATCCCTATTTCTGATTTTTACAGCATTGATCCACCCCTTAATTGGTAATTGTAGCTGATCTAATCCATGATAGCTTACATACCAGGTGCATATAGGTAAGGCTTAATGTAGAATCCCAATCATAAGCCCACCTAAAACCACATAATTGCATGACACATTGAACCAGGGTGGCACCGACTGGAAGCCATCCAGCCTGCAACCTTCGATGTGGGGACCTGCTGATCCAACGTTGGTCTTCAACCTTCATCCAAGGCCCGCCTCCTCTGCTTCAATCGAGGGATCCCCTCTACATGCTGATTAAATTCCATTCTTGCTGATGAAATCAATAACCCCCATCGTTGTGGATTTACCGTTGTGGATTATAAGACTTTGTTTCCAAGGGATCACAGACTCAGTTCTCCATGGGTTAACAGACTATGTTTTCCAAAGGATTAAAAGCTTGCCGCAATGGGATTACCTACGAACAGTATGGAATTTCCAAAAACATTATGGGAGTATATTTTTGAAATTTTTTTTTTTCCACTTGCTGGATTACATAAAGGTCAGAGACATTCGGTGGTATCGTTTCGTGTTGGAACTCATCCCCAAGGACAGGCGATGACTTCCAAAAAGGGGGACTGTAGTGATATAGGCCTTTGTCTTGACCTTCAAGTACACCTCTCCACATCTCTCTGAAACTCTAAGGGTTACACCTTCTTGAAGCCCTCAAGGAGACAGATGGACACTTATATATTTTTACAATTATTATGAATTAATGGACACTAATTAATCAGATTGAACTTTCTCTTTAATGTGTGTTAATTCAGAATTGATCTACAGTATATTTTTGTCATTATTAATGATGATCTGTTACTTTCATGAGCTATGACCTTCTGCTGGTTTTATTTCTGCAAAATAAGCAGACTCTGTCGCTAAGGCAGAAGTCAGGGTAAGAGCTGTTCTCTCCCTTCTCTTGTGTTGTCTATGAAGTTAGCCATAACATTTTTCTGTGCTCACAAGCAGGCCACCTGGCTGTTTATGTAAACAGTTTTCCTGCTGTCCGTCAAGAGTCTTTTCTGCCTATGGGATCATACTTCCATCTTTTATTTTGTTAACCAGCCTGTAGCCGTATGAGGTTGTGGGAAGACCCCACCTCCCCCATATAATGGGCACTTCCTATTTGGAAGTTAGTTTTTGGGAAGACAACTAACTGCCAACTGGTTGCTCTCCTTTGGGAAAAGCTGGAGACGCCCGGTCATTGTGCCAACTCGACCCACGTCTCAGCTGAGAGTCACGGCAAAGCCTTGCTGTGCCTCAACACTCATTTCTGAAAGAGTTTGTTTTCTGAAGTTTATTGTGAAAGTGCAGCCAGTAGCTGGCTCTGCTCCTGCCGGGAGAAGCGGTTCTTCTCACTCGTCTGAATCAGCTCACACGCGCGGAGGTCATCTGGGCGTGAACTGGACAACACAGTCCGTTAGTGTCCACAAACCTCAACTCTTATCTCCAAGACGTATCGTCAACAGGTAACGAGGCGTTGATTGTGTCCTGAACGTGTGGGAAGCCCAGCTGAACCGTATTGGAGGGTGCCACTCTGGTTGTTTCAAATAATTAATTTCAGTTAACTTAGCTTTCATCTTCTTCCTCCTATTTCTTATTTTCCATAAGTATTTAATCTGTCAAGTAATGTGCCAACAGTTAAGTTTTAATTGTCTGTTTGTTTTAATTTGAATTCTTGTCAACGTAGTTATTAAATCAGAGCTAATATCGATACAAATGTTTATGTAATTTTTGTGATAGTTTCAATAAAAGGTCTATTTTTTGGTAGACCAACATAAATTGAAGTCTAAGCGTGAAATTACATTTCTGGCTAATCACATCGTTAGATTTGTTGATTTATTCTGAAAAAGTTGAGACCCCGTGAACTTGGTGGCAAGTTTGTGCAGATAAAAGTCTGCTCATACCTGCACGTCTAAACTATAGGTAAGTCAGTAAACTGACTAATAACTCCTATATTGTTACAACTGGAAACACTAGGGACTCAGGAGGCTTCACTAAACTATGCCCACAGAGAGACTTATATACAGAGACTAAACCACAAACACCTGGACAGGAGCATGCAGGTGCCACAGGGAAAGCCCAATTACAAAGATGGGGCACAAGGGAATGTAGGTACAGGATGACCACAAGAGGATACCATCCTCAAAGTACCTCCCCCACAAGGATTTCCACTGATGTCTCCAAAACCCATACCCCAAAACTCTGGTGGGAAGACGGGGGAACCGTAAGGATGTAGGGCATAAAAGGGCACACACTAGGAAAAAACAAAAACTGACTGGGTAGAAACCTGAGAACTAAACACAGGAAGGCCAACATTAAAAAGGGTTAGTTAGATGGTCAGAGGACCATCCAACATGGAACCACCTCTCCCAGGAATGACTGGAAGCCTGTACATAATGTGGACACAGTTCTGGTGGGCGACTGGGAGGCCATCTAGCACTAGCAAGTAGTTCCGCTGGGCGGTCAAGAAGCTGTCCAGCACGTAGAAGAAGTTCTGGTGGGCGGCCAGTGGAGATGGACACCTTGAGAGACACCAACTGCCTAGCGTGAGGAAAAAGATCTGGAGGAAACAGAAGTTCTGTGGCTGTTGTGGAGACCTGGGAGACTGAATCTGTCATAGAGACCCAGGAGACTGAAGTTGACGCAGGGGCCATAGATACCACAGCTGTTGCAAAGAGCAGAGAGGCTGCAGATGATGATGAGACCAGAGAAACTACAGCTGTCAGGAAGCCTGCAGATGATACAGAGAGTAGCCTGGTTGATACCAGACCCATGTCCTTCACTTCGCTTTGTACTAGGGTCTGGCATCTCTCCCATAGACAGCGATTTCTCCGTTAGATTTTTGAATGGACCAATCAGAGAACAGAAGGCGGAGTTTTGTTAGTTTAGCCTGGCGAGGTCCAGGCTATTCAGATAAAAAGCTCAGAAACCACTCGGTGGATATTTTTTCTGCTACCAGTGTGTAATTATATGTCTCTAATTTACTGACTGTTGGCCTAGATGAAACATTTGAGATAAAATTCGATTTTTTATCATTTATTTTCGTAGCGCACCCGAGGCTGTTTGGAAAATGTCAAACCGAAACTATTTAAATCCAGCAGATTTGACCATTTCGTGAATTGATTTAGGAACTGTTAAGCTCAGGAACACTTCTGATATAACGTCAGCGGTGAAATATATTTTTTATCAGCAGAGAAATAATAGTTTACCTTGTTTTATTGAAAATTCCTTCGTGGCGGCAGCCATTTTGAATGACGACGTCAGTCGACGTCGTTCAAAACTCCGCCTTCTGCTCTCTGATTGCTCAGGAACACTTCTGATA